>BGPT01001824.1:78513-100160 GCA_003297045.1 Symbiodinium sp. clade C Y103 | reverse complement strand
CCAACCGCAGCAACGACGTTGACACAGCAGTCCCAAAAGAGAGCCCAGTTTTTGGCAGGATTCCGGCCTCGCGCACATGGGCCCTCGTAATATATGTGTTTGTGATTATATGTGTATCGTTGCATACTACCACTACATGTTCTAAACCAAACAAAACACATGTCACATGAATGATATTCGAAAGATTTAACATCTCTTGCAGTACTTGACGATTCGAGTGCACTCAAAACATTCAGTGCCCAGGACGACAGTGCCACAGCGGCTCATATCGTAGGTTCCAGACTTCATTGAAATTGTAGCGAAGACTGGCAGTTTCGCTGCCTGCACTGCCTCACAATAGCATGCGTTTGGCTCAGAGCGTGAGCTCCTGTGGTGAAATCAGTGAATTCCTTAATTCCATTGCTGCAATTCCTGTGACACAAGCGTCCTTTATGCCAAGAGATCTTAGGCCCGTGCACATGAAAGGCAGAACAGCCAGTGACAAAAACCTGCGAGCACTCAAAACTGCAAGTGCTTTAGTTGGAATGGTTGCAGTACAGCTGGGAGCCCCTATGGGGAGGTGGACCCGATCTGCATAAAGGAATGCGTTGGAGGCGTATTCTGCCAAGGCTGCGTCCAAAAGACACACTTGAACCAGCAAGTGAACCTACACATCACGCATGCACATCACTCTCATCCACAACAAATGGTCAAGATTCCTAGCTAGGACCTAGATGGACATAGCAAAGTCCATCAGGTCATCAGGAATTGTTCCACTTCACTCCAATCCCTTCCTCGTTTCGCCTCTCCATGTACAGGTGCATCTTCCAAGAGGCAGCGATTGCTACACGTGAGTCGAAATCTGCAAGAGTTCACATACGCGTAATACAGTTTAGTATAGTTTAGTACGAGTGTATGTCCATTCTGGGCAAAGACTGAGGATTCTAGAACAGCCTAAAACATCCTAAAACTGCAAACCAGACTCTGACTCTTCAAGTTCTGACAGAACTGTGCTCCAATGAAGCTTTCAGATTCGAATGGCGCGTCAAGCAATCTTTTGAAAGAGTCTGTTGGTGTCTGTTGATGTTTCTTGACTTTGCTTCGTAGAAGCGGCACTGCTGGCCGGACGCCGCAGCCATTAGAAGCTCCAATTGCACGCGGACTTTGAGGCTGTCTGAGCCACAGCACTGGCCCCACGTCCATACAAAGTGAAAAAAATGATAAAAAAATGTGGAAAAAGCATTGAAGCCTGAAGAGCATTCAAATGATTGCAAGCTCAGTTCAAATCGGCACAGTTGGTCTTGTTACCTTGTTGCAACTACCGCGTGCTTTACCACGTGCAAGTTTGACACTGGTTCTGCAATCTCTCAGTCTAAATTGGCTGGACTATGGATATTTTTCCAAGTCAGTCTGCAGAATGAGTTGACAAGTGTTGAACACGAGTTGAAGAAGTGTTGACTCTTGTGCTTCATGGGACGATGAGTCTTCCACGTGCAGTGCGCTCTGAGGATTAAACTACCCGACTCAGCCCTTGCACTGAATCGGCGCAGCTTGTCATCCAACTCCTCAGCAACCACCAATCGAAATAGAAACTTGAAAGGCAAATGCTGTGAAGGCATATGAAGGCATATGAAGGCTACAGGCTATATCATGGCTACTGTGAAAACAACAGGTCAAAGTGTCAAAGAATAGAAACCTGGAGAAACGACAGAAATACAGTATGTAGGACAAGAGTCAAGACAGCTTCACATATTTCAAGTCTGCAAGTCACTCTCCTATTATATTGTACTGGAACTGCTTGATGTCATGATACCCGTTCTAGACCAACTCCCAGTGTGGCATGCCATTAGGATGACATGTGACAATGTCCCCAAGTGCCAAGCCTGGGATCTGCCACGATGCATCTGAGATCTTCTGCTAAAGCTAAGGAACGCTACAAGGGCGTATGGATAATCAAACTATCTTCGAGCCTAACATCAAATAAAGAACATTAAAGCGCCATTGTCGTGACAAAGAGTATTGACAACTGATTGCAATCGGAGTTTGGTTCAAATGTTTGGAGTTTCACAAAAAGATTTAGTCAGCCAGTCTCACCTAAACATTCACAGCCAGTCATTGGTCTCAGAATACTCTCAAACGAATTCCTTTTCTCGGGTATCAGAGTGTTTGAAGGCCTCAGAGTGTTTCATCTTTTTTGCTGGACGAAGGTTGGCATTGCAACCGGCATCACCACGCAGGTGGTTTGGCTGATTGACTCAGAGAGACTGCATGTAGTTCCCCAGGCACTTCTGGAATTCCCATTGTTGCGCCTATCACAAGGCTCATTTCCAGACAGCATCAGGATTTCAGGGAGATATTCTGTCAAAAGAACAAAGGCCGATGCTCTTGCCTGATAATCGAATCTAAGCACTGGTCATTTCATCAGAAAGAAGTGCAAAGCAAGCAGAAAGCCGGCGATCCAAATAGAGAGAGAGAATTAGGGAGTTTCCTGCAGCAACAAAGCAACTTCATGGCAGGAGCCTCCAAAACAGCACTAGTTGTTGCTGCAAAGGGTTGTAAAGCTTCCTGCATCGGGCCACGTTTTAAGGACTTTGTAAAATGGCAAAGTTCCAACCTCCTGCTTCTGAATGTAAGAACCCATTCATAAATCATCATAAATCTCGTTTTTCTGCCCGGAGTCCATGGAACGAACTTGTCTTGGGTTTGTCAATGCATCTCACATGCTGTCACAACTTCTTGGAATCAGGTCCCCTCCAAATCTGTGTATGCGCATACTCGCAATCTCATGACAAGATGTGGAAACTGATGACAAGTGACCTGAAAGCACGGGCCAGTGCTTTCTCTGCAACCATTCTGCTGGAACATTCCCCAAGCAATAAGCAAGCAGTTGTGCTCGATTGAGGCAGAAGATTGTTGTGCACGCGTGCCATCTGTGAGAGCGGGCAGTGTAAAATGTGCAAGTATGCTCAGCATGCGCGGCGCAAGTTTGGCGTAAGTGCCCCGCTCTACAAGCAGTTCCCGAAGCACTACTACGCTGGCAGTCAGATCTGCCACCAGCATCTCCCGAAACAAGTTGCCCAGAAATCTTGGCAAAACGCCAAACGCCGCCACAAGATCAATTAAATGAACTATGCCTGCAACTGCAAAAAAAAAAACGTCTTGTCAGGGGTCTAAACAAATTTGGCGCTTGCAAAATGATTTCTGTTGTGCAATATGTCGGTACAGTAGGCGAAGTGAAGCATGATGTGTGTTTGTGTGTAGGCGGATTGAAGTCAGACGAACTGTGCATTCATTCGTGTGAGATTGACCGATTAACCGATGGACCGATTGACCGTAGATTGTCTAGTTGAACTTAGTTGCGGCGAGTTCAGCACCTACGATCCCCTGAGTCGTCTGAAGGCCCTGGAGGCTGAGCTTTGCCGTCGCCTGACTCTCCCGGAATCTTGGCGTCCCTACCTCTGCAGAGTGGCCACTGCGGTCGCCCAAAAGTAGACCGGCCAATTCTTCCTCCTGAAGCGTTTTGCATGCAGCGTATTCTTAAGCAAAACAAGCTGTATTATGCTGTATTATCTAATCTCATTTACATACTTTAAGGTATTTCAGGCAAAAGTGAGCTCAGATCAGAGTTGGCTAGGCAGCTCAGAAAAGAGGTAGCTCAAAGAAGGGATAGCTGATCTCAACGAAGAAGAGGCTAAGGAGCCATTCATCATTCCCTTCATTCCTTCCTTCTTTCATTGTTTACTGTAATTTGTTTCATGCCACTTAGTAATTAGTATTTCAAAACCTCCGTCCCTGCCCAGCCGAGCACTGCGATGTATGATGCCTGACCTTTTTCTTATTTAATTCGAGAAAAGACATGTCACTGAGACGATGTAACTCAAGTCTACCTCCTTCAAGCCTGGTGTGTCCTGATATGCACATTGGGTCTCCTCAAGGAAATTCTCATCGTCGTCTTCATCATCTTCTCCACTTTCACCTCCAGCACTGGTTGGTGATTCCTCCTGGCACGGTGAAATGATTTCTCAATTGGCAGCATTGGTATTGAAGACTCACATATGGCAAGAAAGAAATCCAACTGCAGCTTGATCTCAAAGGACTTCGCAGCAAACCAAACCTATGATTCAAATCTGATCAGCGCAAATTTCTGGCCACTCAAAGGCAGCGCTATGGATTCACCGAAGCAACTCAAACTTGTCGCACACCAAGAACTTCAGGTCATGCCTGAGAATCCAGAACAATGCCAGAGAAAAGGCCTGCGAGGACCCTCAAAGCCTTAAAACCAGGCGAGATGCAAGGCCTCAAAGCCTTAAACCCATTCGGACCGAAGAAGTCTAACAATAAGATCCAACGAAGTCTATTGCGAGCCATGGATAGCCAAGCTTATGGATAGCAAAGCCAGTTGGCAAAGGCAGTTGCCAGAGCCAGGGCCCCAGATGGCACTGCTTCAACAGCTTCCTGGAGCTTCCTAGTGTTTGGAGGTTCCTGCCTTAAATATGAATCTACAAATGTCTACAGAACCAACATACCTCAGGTATGTCAGCAGAGTGTCTCCAGCGCTGCCTGAAGCGTACCTTGTTCAAAGACACTTTCTGTGACTGGGATTACTTTAGCCATTCTCGTTCGGTTAACTTGTTGCCTGTGTCTTACAGTGTTTTCTTTTCAATCTTTAAGCTTAACATTCTTTGTTGGCTGATGTTTGCTGGTAGATTAGCCAACAGTTCTTGACGGAAACATTGAGAAAAAGAAGCTTCTAAGTCTTCTCAGCTCTTCAGCTGCCCTGGAAACACTGCAAGCTACATCTACCTACTTGATGGACAGCCTCAATGACGCACAAACGTCCAGCTCGGTCTACATCTCTATCGCCTGCTCAAGTTGCCAGCTGGGTCTTCGTGTAGACCAAATTGGCTCGGCCTGGACTTTAATTGGCTGTTTGTGTCTGCAGATCGGACACTCCAGGGACTGCCGGCACTGTCGACGGCACATCTCCACCAGGCACTTGGAATGAAAGGCGTGGTTGCAGTACATCTGTCCTGAGCTGGAAAGGTGGCACAAAGGGTTCCACAGTTCGATCCTATTCGATCCTCTCTTGCAAGAGACATAACCTGAGAGAAACGGAGATGAAATCTTCACCATGATGCCAAGAACTTATTTTGAAATAGACTCTTTCGAATATGATTCTTTGTGAAAAGCTTTTTGGAGCTGTTACCGCCATATTACGTGTCCCCACATACCTACCGTGAAGGCGTATCAAGCATCTAGCCGGCTCAGCTCTTTTGATTGGGTCCAGGCATATGGTGCAGATGGTATCTTCATCCCGCAAAAATATCTCCTGCACAAGTCCAAGGCCAATTGTTTTTCATCAGCAAAAAGCGCAAAGAGACCGCAGGACTGAAACGAAGCCTCAACCAAAGAAACTTCGCGAGACTCCTTCCTCTTGAAACTCGATGCCGTCTCTCACAATTTTGTAAGCTGGAGACTCCCTATATGGTGCACGCTGCCCTGTCCTGGACTGATGCCTCAACATCTGCTTCCACACCGACTGCCACGCTGATAGCCTGAAGTGGTTTGCTGATCAAAGAATTGCGTTGCTAGTCTGTTTCAGTCATTTCACATATTTTTGGTGCTCATTTCACTCCATTTTTGTCTGATCCAACTACATCAGAATGCAGCGGATAAAAATCAGGATAAGGTCAAATCGAGTTCTCCACAGCTACAAAGACTTGGGCAAGACATTGGTCACTAGGAGCGATTGATCTCTGGCCTTGACCTTCTCCTCAGTGCAACCTGCAGGGGTTGTGGGATGGTTTCACGGTCAACCAGAAAGGAATCCTAGCAAATTGATGCAATTTGCTAAGAAGCCTAGTGAACAAGCGAGTGAGGGATCAAAACTAACCTTTGCCTTTACCACGTCCTCTATCCAGATTTCATGGAAAGCATTCAAAAATCAAATTGGTTTTACATCAACAGGATTGAAAACTGTAGCGTCCAAAAAACTTGGTACGTACAATATGGAGCCCACATGTGCAGACTTTGTTGGGCTGGAGGGGGTTGGAGGCTGGTCCCAAAAAGTAAATATGGTGTTCCTTCCCTCCTTCCCTTCTCTGCTTCCTTCCTCCCCACCATCTTTCCTGTCTCTTGGTGCATCTTTTTGGATGCAGTATTGTTGCGTCATATGAACTATGGCAACTATGGTGCAAACAAAATCTATCCCTTTCCTCTCCCTAAACAACCCAGAGAACAGAAGTTGTTGAAGATAAATGCGAACAAAGTTCAACTTGTTTACTTTTGATTGCCGTTGGTCATCATCAATCGCACTATTGTTGATATGTTGTTTTTGTGGTTGTTGCTGTCTTATTCTTGTCGTTGTTGTTCTGGTTGTTGTTCTGCTTCACCATCATCAAAGGCATCATCACTGTCATCTCTAGGCTGGCCAAACCCTCTAAGTGCTTCCAACCCAAGCTACTCCGAGGAAAAGTAAGATAGCAGGGAGTGCTGTGCGCTGATCATGTGAAGCCCAGGCTTAATGTCTTTTCTCTCCATGACTGTATGTTTTCTAGACACCTCCGTACTGAATTTGGACAGACCTAATGCATCAAGGCACCTTTTTCATTGGTGTGTCCGCGGATGATCAGCACGATAACTGCGATTAGTGCAAAGACAGCCAGAACGATCCCAAAGGTTATGGGCACCAGCATGACACTCTGCATTGACATGGCGATGGCGTAAGCTAAGGCGCCAAGATGAAGCTGCGTCACTTTCACGTCACTGTTGTTTTGCTGCAAAAATACGGTTTTGAAGACGACTGCCAACACTCCTGCTTCAATGCTGATGATTCCATGTGATCCAAATGTATAGGCCTGTCATGTCTGTAAGCATCTGCGAGCATGCAGTGCTAGGGATCATAGTTGCTACTCAATCTCTCCATGCAGGATCACCATTCGAACCTTTGCAAATTGAACCTCATATGCTGCGCAAGTTTGATTGTGTTTTTGAGGTCGAGGAAAGCTAACCTCATCCCAATTGTCTCACCATCATTACCACAATACAGCACTCATTTTGAGAAAATCTTTCGTTATACCAGACTTAACAAGTCAAGATGTAACATATACATATATATATATATACTATACATATGTTGCGTACTCACACAAAGATTCTCATGCGTCATGAGCATATTCTTGGAGAATTGCGGAAAAAGTCATGTGTGTAAAAAGATGACCTGTAGTTGCGATTGACTGTGATTTTTTTTGTAGATAATATTCATACATGTATATATATATATATATACATGGATGGATAGATACATACATAGATAGATAGATAGATAGATAGACAGATAGATAGACAGACAGACATACAAACAGATAGATAGATATATACAGTAGATAGGTAGGTACGTAGGTACATAGGTAGATAGGTAAATAAACAGACAGACAGACTAATAAATAGATAGATAGACAGACAGACAGATAGATAGGTAGGTAGGCAGGTAGATCGGTAGGTGGGTAGGTAGGCAGATAGGGAGATAGGTAGCTAGATAGCTGGATAGCTAAATAGCTAGATAGCAAAATAGCTAGATAAGATAACTAGATAACTAGATCACTAGATAGATAGGTAGATACATAGATGATAGATATGTGTAGTTTTCGAATGCATCCAATGTCTTTGTATTCTTGCTCTCGCTGGCCTCCGGGTTTAGCTCTTCTAGCAAATATTCGATCCTGGGCTCAAAGAGGAGCAGCATGGAGGGCTTTGAAAGGAAACAAGAAAACCAAACAAAACAAAAACAAAAGAACTTTAAAAGAACCTGTATGAATTCTATATGAATTCAAAGAATCTGCAAATTACTCTGTGAATTCAAGCCACTTTCCTTGTGGACCATAGACGGGACTTGTAATCATGATCCTCTTTCTTTGCGCTAGGCAATGAACATGTGTTAGTGTTCACTATTGTTTGGTGTACATCTATACTAAAATGATTGTTTATCTGTCCGGTGCAAAATGGTTCCAACACGAGCTTCAAGTCATCACTGCTGACAAGCATCTGCCTTACAGAGATGTCATCCCCAAGGCTGCTTGCCTGCACTTAGAAATCACACTCTGCAAATGTCGGGACCTGCAAATAGCTGCAGTTTGGTCCCGAATAGTGAAACAATGTGAAACACTTTGAATCTTAGTTCAGACCTGTGCCTTCCATCACCCCGGTGTTTCTGCAGCACTCCTTGTGGGCCCCTTGTTCACTGATATGGCACTGGCAGTGTACTTCCCTCCGGCCTGGGAGTGGATGGAACGCAGCATGGCTTCCAAGCCAGCACGCTGTGCAGAATCTCTGAAGCTTTGCAGAGACAGCAAGGAGTAAAGCCTCATGTCATTGGGGCCCTGGGCGGCCTCCTGGAGGACATGATTCAAAATGACACAAGACGTCCTCCACGTTCGCTGAATTGTATCTGGATTTTCAAAAAATGTGTCGAAGATGTTTATGCAACCTTCAGGATCCTTCAGGTTGCAGTTTGGCATTCAATGATTTAATACAAAAACTGTTTTTCGTCTTGATTGCATTTCAAGCCACGTCCCATTGATGTGGGTCCTGAGCGAAAACTCCCTCATCACTGTCAATCTTGAACCAACAGGATTTGTTCAATCCGAATCAACATTCCACACTGTTCCAGTTTGTTCCACACTGTTCCACACCGTCAGGTTTTGCAGGTCTACGGTGGAACCGACGCAGGTGTGACTGATCCACATTTTCCGTGTCCTGATCTGCGGGTTCCAATGCCTCAAGTGGCGGACACAATTTCCAGTCAAGTTTCAGTGGCCAAGCCGACTACGCTTACGCGATTTCATGGTGATCCCTGGCCAATAGCCACTATCCACACCGAGGGATTCTTACGGTAATATAAGGGCCCGGTGTTGTCAGGAGGCGCCATTGGGCCCTTGTTTTTTTCCTGTAAATTCTCGCATAAAAGTTTCCCTCCAACGTGTCCATGTGTGTTTCGACTGCGCAGGCTCGCACGGATTTGGGTCTGGACGTTGGCCATGTCGAAAGGTGTCGTTTTACTAGCGCGCCGTGCTGGTTTTTTGAGCTATGTCAATTTCGTGTGGCAGGCGTGGGACATCCAGGACATTTGGGGGTCTGAAACGTCGTTTTGCGTCGCAGGCGCAGGACATCGGGCACTTTTTCCCGAGAACGTCTGAGCAAAGGGTTCTTCCAAAAGTGGGGGTATACTGTATACTCACATCTTCACATCCTCCCCATCACATCTTCACATACGTAAATCGTCACATCTTCGCATCTTCACATCCTCACACCTTCACATCCTCACTTCTTCACATCCTCACATCTTCACATCTTCACATCTCGTCACATCCTTACATCTTAACATCTTCACATCCTCGCATCTTCCTCTCTCTCTCTCTCTCTTTCTCTCTCTCTCTCTCTCTCTCTCTCTCTCTCTTCTCTCTCTCTCTTCCTTTCTCTCTCTCCTTCTTTTTCTTTTCTCTCTTTAGGCCGCGGGCAGTGCCGACGAGGCGTCACGAAACGTGGGCCTTTTCGCACGAAACGAGGTTCGACGCGCAAAAACTCGACTAAAATTCCGATTTGTGTTGGCCGGCGGCAAACATTTCGCACGAAATGCGGTTCGATGCGCAAAAACTGAGGTAAAATTACGATTTCACAACTTCCTTGGCAACCATTTCGCACGAAATGAGGTTCGATGTGCAAAAATCGAAGTAAGATTGCGATTGCACGTGTGCCGCGGCAACCCTTTCGCACGCAAGGATGTTTGTGTGTTCAAATTTTTGTGTGTAAAAAGGTCTGTGTGTAACAGCGTCTGTGTCTAAGAGTGTCTGTGTGTAAAAGCGTTTGTGTGTACAAGCGCCTGTGTGTAAAAGAATCTGTGTGTACAAGGGTCTGTGTGTAAAAGTGTTTCTGTGTAGTAAAAGCGCTTGTGTGTAAAATCGTCTGTGTGTAAAAGGGTCTGTGTGTAAAGAGTCTGTGTGTAAAAGGGTCTGTGTGTAAAAGTGTGTGTGTGTGTGTGTAAAAACGTCTGTGTGTGTGTGAAAGCGGCTGTGTGTAAGTGTGTTTCTGTGTAGAAGCGTTTGTGTGTAAAAGTGTTTGTTTGTAAAAGGGCCTGTGTGTAAAGGCGTCTGTGTGTAAAATACCTGTGTATAAAAATATCTGTGCGTACAAGGGTCCGTGTGTGAAAATATCTGTGTGTACAAGGGTCTGTGTGTAAAAGCGCTTGTGTGTAGACGGGTTTGTGTGTAAAAGGGGCCGTGTGTGAAATTGTTTATGTGTAAACCCGCCTGCGTGTAAAAGCTTCTGTGTGTAAAAAGATCTGTGTGTAAAAGGGTCTGTGTGTAAAAGCGTTTGCGTGTAAAAATATGTGTGTGTAAAAGCGTTTCTATGTAGAAGCGTTTGTGTGTAACAATGTCTATGTGTCAAAGGGTCTGTGTGTAAAAGGGTTAGTGTGTAAAATATCCGTGTGTAAAAGGGTCTGTGTGTAAAAGCGTATGTGCGTAAAAGCATCTGTGTGTAAAAGGGTCTGTGCATGTCTGTGTGTAAAAGTGTTTGTGTGTAAAAGCGCTTGTGCGTCAAAGCTCCTGTGTGTAAAAGCTTCTTTGTGTAGAAGGGTCTGTGTGTGAAAGGGCCTGTGTGTAGAGAGTCTGTGTGTAAAAGGGACTGTGTGTAAAAGGGTCTCTGTGTCAAAAGGTTTGTGTAAAAGCATCTGCGTGTAAAAGCGTCTGCGGTTTGTGAGCAGAAGCGTCAATGTGTAAAAGGGAAAATGTTTAAAAGGGTCTGCGTGTACAAGGGTCCGTGTGAAAAGGTGTCTCGGTGTGAAAACGTCTGTGTATAAAAGCGCTTGCATATAAAAGCACCTCCTTTCTTCACATACGGCAGCTTTTCACAACATGTCTACAACATGTCTTTTTATTTGCACGTTACACATTCACGTCTCATTTCTTTGAGGCATCATCATATATTTCTTCATTTATGCTTCATGCTATACGACATCTAATTCCTACACCTCTCACTATGCGAATCTTCGCTCTCGGGCCATCCGTCGTCTAGTTCATCCGTGTGGCAGGCGTGGGACATTTTGCACGTTGCTAAAACGTTGGCAGGCGTGGGTCAAAATGAGAGGTGCTTTCGGAAGTCATTTTTCGTGGCAGGTGCAGTATATATTTGGTGAATTTGGACAACCTTATCAAAGGGTCGAAAGTCACGTTTTATGAAGCTGTCGTCGATTTTGATTTTGGGCACGATGATGATTTCGCATGGCAGGCGCAATTCTTCGATGACCTTGGGCTCATTTTTCGTGGCAAGCACAGTACTTCGTGGACCTCGACAAAAAAGTGGCTGAGACCTAGGTAAAACGTCGTTTTGGCTTTTTTCAATGTTCATTTTTCGTGGCGCGCGCAATGTTTTGTGAGAATCTAACATGGTCTCGCGCAACCCTCTCGTCACTTTGTGCGCATCGGATTGCTCTCGTATTGCGGCGCGGTGCGAATTTGCAACTTCAGACTTCAGAATCAACCCTTGCGCGCGAAATGGAGGTCGAACGGCAAAAACTGGTGTAAAATTGCGATTATGCAACTTCAGATGCAACCTTTTCGCACGAAATGGAGGCCGAACGGCAAAAACTGATGTAAAATTGCAATTTCGCAACTTCAGACACAACCTTCTCGCGCCAAAGGAAGGTCTAGCGGCAAAGACTGTTGTAACATTGCGGTTTCGCAGCTTCAGATACATCTTCTATGTGTAAAGACTTCTGTGTGTAAAAGCTTCTGTGCGGAAAAGCTTCTGTGCAGAGATCTTGCCACAGGGACCTCTTATATAGAGATCTTGTACATAGAGCTCTATTAGAGATCTTGTACAGAGACCTTCCCAAGAGACCTCTTGTAGAGATCTTGTACAGAGACTTTGCATAGAGATCTGCTGGGATCTTGCCAAGAGAGCTCTTATGGAGAGCTTGCGCAGAGATCTCTGGAACAGATCTTGCCAAGAGACCTTACAGGGAGCTTGCACAGAGAGGTTCCCAAGAGGTTCCTTACAGAGATCTGGCCAAGACGTCTCCTATCGACAGCTTCTACAGAGATCTCATAAAGAGATCTTGCCGAAAGATCTCTTAGAGAGATCTTGCAAAGAGATTTTGCCAGGACACCTCTTGTGAACATCTTGCGCAGAGACATCGCATTGAGACGTCTTGCCAAGAGGTCTCTTACAGAGATCTTGCCAACAAAGCTATCAATTGTTCTACAGAGCTTGTACAGAGATTTTGCCAAGAGTGCTCTGAGAGAGAGCTTGTACAGAGATCTGACAAGGAGATCTTGCCAAGAGACCTCTTTTAGAGATCTTCTACAGAGATCTTACCAAGAGGCCTGAATCTTAGAGATCTGCACAGAGATCTTGCCAAGAGGTCTCTTACAGAGATCTTGCCGACAGAACTCTGGTAGAGATCTTGTGCAGAGATCTTGCCAGGACACCTCTTGTGGAGATCTTGCCCAGAGACATTGTGAAGAGAACAGGGGTCTTTTTCTCATCATCCTCAACATCAACATCAACATCAACATCAACATCATCATCATCATCATCATCATCATCATCATCATCATCATCATCATCATCATCCTCCTCCTCATCATCATCATCATCATCATCATCAGCATCATCCTCCTCCTCATCATCATCATCATCATCATCATCATCCTCCTCCTCATCATCATCATCATCATCCTCATCATCATCATCATCATCATCCTCCTCCTCATCATCATCATCATCATCATCATCCTCCTCCTCCTCCTCCTCCTCCTCATCATCATCATCATCATCATCATCCTCGGCTTTATCATACATTATCCTCACACCCCCCACACTGCTTGGGGTCTCTTGCCGGGATATCTTTTCAAGAATGATACTGAGACTCTGAGCATGTCTAAGCACCACTAACAGGAACTGAAACCCATCCACCAAGTTGCTCCATAAGCTTCATTGCCACAGGCAGCATGTCTTGTTCCAAGCAGCGCCGCTTTCCCGCAGACCGCAAGGCGAGATTCTGCAGTGTTTGCACAGGGGATTTATCAGGTCAGCCACAAATCGCAGAAACTTGCAGAGACTTGCAGGAGACAAATCGGAGACAAATCGGAGACAGAAGTGACTGACATTCACTGACCATATTGAGATATGCCGAGGGCTGCACCATGAGCATGGCAGAGCCAAACTCTAGGGAGAACTCTGATGGCATTCCATGCCCCTGCCCCAGGGAAGTCTGCAAGATATAAGCACTTCACAACTCAAGTCAAGACATAGTGACATATAAACTACCTGTATATATCTTTCCGTACGACATAATATATATATATATATATACATATACATATATATATATACATATATATATATATATACATATATATATATTATACATATATATATATATATATGAAGAGAGAAAGAGAGAGCTGCGACAGAAAGGTTTGCTGAATCTTCTCCAGACGTGGCTCTTCTGGCCTCTCCAGTGGGCGAGCCCAACACATACACTGCCTGAGTCAAAGCAAAGCCGAGCGGTACTCAAGTACCGCCGTGAAAGAGACAAACAAGCAAAGAAACTCAAAGAAACTCAATGACTCAATGACACCTGTCCTTGCCAAGCCACCCATTCAACCAACCCCATCTCAATCATCCTGTCCTTGCAGTGCGCCCAATTGGAATGACCGTGAATCATCAGTATGCTCCCAGAAAGCTGGATTCAGCTCAATTCATCCTGCCTGGGCGCTCCGCCTCAAGGATAAACGCTGCATAGCCGCCAGGACTTGGATGTGAACTGACGAATCCTTAGTCTTTTGCCCATCTTTGCATCTTTGCAGAATTGCGAAAAAAATGAAAACTGATTGGGCGGGTGGAAGCGCGAGGTGGATTGAGTGCACCTACGTTCTGTTTTGTGACAGGTGCTGTAAAGTTTGCAGGAAGGCTCATAGTGTCATTTATGCAACTTTGCTGAGAACTAGCATTGCATAATTCTGCTCTCATAGGTCCTCGGTCACCCAACCAATGGTTTCGACTTCAGGAGATGAATCATCCTGCAGCCATTTGCCACAGCATCTGATGTCAAAAACCTTTGAACAAGTTGGGGAAAAAACAACAGGACAGCAACAGTTTGTGAATGCGACATAAGCATCAGGAAAAAAACAAGAGATTGCGTCGCCTCTGGAGACTGGCATCGCTGGACACAATGTAGCTGCGGCCTCCCGCCTTGCAGGGAGGTGTTAGATTCAACCATGCATCCTGCAGAAAAATCCTTCTGAATACGGCTGCAGAGCCGATGTGATTGCGACACTCTCAAAAAGTGTCTGATGAAGTTCAATGTCAGCTTCACTTCACACTTCACCAGCTGTTTCAAAACACTAAAATCCTGTGGATCAATCCCTGAAGCATCAGCCTCGCAAGCAAGGGCTGCCAGGATGCCAAGCCTCTGAGAGTCAAGCTGCACGTCATGACTGCGTTGCGAGGGTCACAAGATTTCACAAAATGTCACAAGTGTATACAAAGTTTTGCAAAAACATGTAATAATGTGTAAAAATGCGATTTTTCTCTGCAAAGTCTCTCTTCCCGAAGTAAGCAGGTCACGTCAGCTCAGAGACCTCCGAGTCGTCCAGCAAGGCAGGCAATGCAGTAGGGCGACAGCGGACCTTCGAGGCGAACCAGATCGAAATAGATGAAGACTGATAAAGACAACAATCAAGATAACAAAAATGAGGCAAGATAATAGATGAATAGAGAAATAAATAGACAAATTTCAAACTCTATGTACAATTCATGCAAATCCAAATGAATCGAAGTCTCCCTCTCTTTCCTCTTTCCTCCATTTCCCTGTTCAAATTCAGACCTTCAACCAGCTGTCTGAATGCTTTGAGTGTCGGGCACCCAAAACGTCGAAGCAAAATACCGCCACCAAAAAGCCACGTCGCAAAGGCAATCGAGACTCGGCAGAAGTGAGCCTAGCGTCAGAGAATTGCTATTGCCATGATTCGGCATGCGTGGTTCTAAGCACTGAGAACTTGTAGATTTCCCAGAAGGCTCAAAGCTTGAAATGCTATCTCACAGCAAGAGCCCACTTTTGGGGCTTTTGAAGTGACATGCACGAGTTATATCCTCATGGAACTTGTTGCCTGTGCAAGACTGCTCGCAAGACTGAAGGCAACGTTGATGCGTTGCCAAAGGCTTCTGAACGCTCCTCTGCAGCTTGCTTGAATCAAAAATTCAAACGGCCGCTTTAAGGCAGAAATGGGGGGGAAAAGTGGGAAGTGCAGCTAAGAACAGCATTTCAACAACACGGGAAAACTACGCAAGTGCAATGGAATGCCTTCAGCCTGTATCTTCTGTGACAAACAACAGTTTGTGCATGTGAGAAGACTTGGTGCAAGGCACCAGCAATTCAAGGCTCCTGTGGGGCGGCGCAAATAAAGCGACGGAGGGCAGAAAAGTCTATCCTGAGGAGAAGGTTCACTGAACACTGAGGACAAGTCTTTCATGTCAGTGAGAACTCCACATTCACATGCCCCGACGAAGTGATGCTTGTCTATCTTGGGACGGCCCAAGTAAAGTTGTGACATGTCACATGTTGTCACATGTCGTCACATGTTGTCACATGTCGTCACGGTGAGGCCGTGTGATATCCAGAGCTTGGATCATCTCCCAGGCTTACAAATGGCTTACCTTGGCTTTGGCAAGGACAAAGTTCTCTCGGGGACCCCGCTGCGGCAGCTGCGGTCGCGCAGTAGCAGCTCTGGACCGAACGCTTCTGGCAGGGCTCATGGGACCCAGCCTCGTGTCGAGAGTTTGTGCCAAGCCTCTTGGGGTTTCCCGGTTCCACACATTCCACATACAGCATGCTATGAAAATCTATGAAACATGATAAGTAAGTTACCTGCAGTGCCCGACCAATGCCAGGGTGGAAGTTTCGAAAGAAGTAAAACAACTATAGGAAGACGATGGCCTATAGTATGGGAAAAATTTTGAGATGCAGAAGCAACCAAGTGTTGAAGTTGTGAGGCGCGTCAGCGAATGAGCAAATGGTTGTTGAGATACCAATGGCATGACATGAAAGAATTCACGCACAACTGACTGAATGAATCAATGAACCAGTGACTGGATGAATCAATGAACCAATGAAACGATGATTCAGTGAAGGGATGAAGAAACGAAGCACTGAATGAATGAATCAGTAAATCAACCAACCAGTGAATCAATGAGTCAATGAATCAATGAATCAACCAATCAATGAATCAATGAGTCAATGAATCAATGAGTCAATGAATCAATGAATCAGTGAGTCAATGAGTTAATGAATCATTGGATCGCTGATTCAATGAATCAATCAATGAACGAATGAAGTAATGAATGAGTTGATGGATTGGGTGGATGGATGGATGGATGAGTGACCTACTTTGCTGAGCTATACTTCTTCACTGTGCACATTTTGCCGACCTCATCTTCCAAGTGCTCCAGACGTGACAGTTTTTGCCGATTTTTATGTGAAGCCGAGCTCTCGCTACAGTCCTGTGCGCTTTTTGTCGACGACTTTCCCAGATCGAGCCCCGAAACCGCGGAAACAGAGACCCTACTTCGGCGACCGCGGAAGCCACTTTACATACTTTACCCGAAAAAACACACTTCCCAACTACTTGATAACGCGTAGTTGACATGATGATGTGGTTGACATGATCACGGGAATGCTGCCCATGACAACCGTCAGTAACTCGGAAGTTTTCTAACTATTCCTTTGATAAGTAAGTCAAGTAAGGGATTGTGAAGGTGTCTGGGCCACCAAACCGGCTCTCTCTCGATTTCAGTTGAAGCCCAAGACCTTCGCAAAGTCAGGGCCATGACTGTTTTGCAGCATTGTCCAACTCAGATTCTTATTGGTGCTGGGACCTGGGAAGTTGACATACTACATGACTATGCTGCGCAAGGGTGTGCTCTCCGAGATCCACAGCACATTTGATTCATTCCCGCATGAAATCAAGCCGTCCTTGATTGTTTCCACAAAATTCAGGACCTAGGCATGCCTTTGATGCAAATACGTCATAGTTTGTTATCTATTCACACACACCCTTGCGTCGATAGAGACCGATTGCAACCAGAAGTTGAGAAATACTCTAGAATAAATCGCAGTGAAGTTGTATATGCTGAAGCTCACCAAGCTATCTATATTTGTGTATATAGATACACTGCAAGTGAAAGATTGGGGAAATGGAAGCACAGCTTCCTTCACTGTCGACCTTCGGAGGTTGGCTAGTGATGTTTCTTGATATGAGTAAAACTGCCGGGTTTTCATATAATATCTGAAATGTGAGTTGCTTGCCTCCAGGCACATGCTCTCGAAGCAGCTCCAACTGCTGTCTGGCCTGAGTCTTTATGACAGGCGCATAGTCTCTGCGTTCGTCTGCCATTGTCTTACTCCACACGACATAGCCTGTCTGTCAGGAATATACTATTCAGTCAAGTCACGTTGGTTAGAGCTGACGGTGCAACCGGAACTCCTTGTGCTAACCTCAAGGAGTGAAACAGCTAACCTTGCGCAGCTTTCAAAACAATCGTAGAAAGTACTCAAGGAGTGAAACGAGTAGTCTCTGGGTTGTGTGCAGTGCCATGGTGTCAAGCCCCCCATCCGCCAAGCGCAGTAGCTCCGCCCAAACGGACTCATGGAAGAGAGAAGGCAACGGAATACAACAAAGGTCACACCAAATCACAGCGGGACAAAGTCATAAGATTGTCACATGATTCTTTGAACGATGTCACATGATGTCACATGTGAAAACCAAAGGCTAAACGGCTAGACAATGATCTCATCGGCAACATGGCACGGATACATGCCTTTACTGATTGGATCAACACTGCATAGCTTCGCACATGTTGAATTGGAATGCTGAAACAGAAAGCCTGCCACGAGCGCTTGGAATTTGCTGCAGAAGGAGACTTCCTGTCAAGAGTTTCAAGAAGGTGAATACTTTTACACATATGCCATGTATGTTCATATATCGTGTACATACAACTCGGATATCTCTCGTCTTCACCTCTTCAAAAAGTACTCAGAAATATTCACTCTTCTTGATATCTCTTCTTCACGGTCATCAATTGTCTTCTTGTCCATGCTGTCATCAATTGTCACGACAGCCTTGGTCGACCCTGGCCCTTTGCCACGGGTCTCTTTGGCTGAGGACAGCACTCCAATAGATCATACACTAAGGGAATAGTTGGCTGTTGAAGCCGAAGTTCAGCCTCTGACTTAAATTGCATTAGGCATCATCAGGCACCATTCGACTGTCCAAACATGCTCGAAATCTCAAGGTTTTCATGTTGACGATTCCGGACTCTTCCGCACTCGAGCATTGACTAAGTTGACTCTTCCACTTTCACCACTTTCTGTGCTGCCTCCACATCCTTGCGAAGATCTTGAAGCCAATCCTGTGAAAACACCTAACGGACGAAACGGACGAAACGGACCAAACGGACCAAACGGACCAAACGGACCAAACGGACCAAACGGACCAAACCCCCGAAATTTCTGGACAAAATTGGACAGATACGTTTTTTGAAAAAACATTGGGACACGGATTTGAAAACTAAAAGGAGCCGGCAACATCCTGAACTACGAACACACTGTTATCCCGCTTAGCCACTTAGCTGTTGAAAGAAAAGGATATCTAAGAAATTCTAAGAATGATTACCCGATTACCCCCGCAGCTGACATGACCTGGACACTCGGAGTGGTTTGAGGCCCAGCCTGCCGCACATCCGGATGCTTGTGTGGGTGCCTCATTTTGACCAAATCGGTCCTCGTCCCCAAGTTTCAGATGTTTCGGTACGCTTGTCAGATTGGGTTGTGAAGGATCTTGCCATGTCTTGCCCGTGTGTGAGCAAGCCTCCTGTCTGAGAAAGCAACTGGACGAACGGAAGTGCAAACAATGGCATTAGGGCTTCATTGCCACCGACCTGCACACAAAACAACGCTTCATTCGCTTCACGAATCACAAAGATTACGAAGAAGACAGTGGATTTGCAGCATGCGAGAAGGATCTGAGAGGAAAGAGATGGGCATGCATTATACAAATGTAGTGGTTGCGAAGTGTCTGGTGTGTACTCGTGACAAATATCATACCAATCATATACCAATATCTCATTAAGTCATCATCGGATCATTATCGTATCATCGCAAGCGTCAGTTGTGACCCCAGTTTCTGAACGCCTCGTCCTTGCCACGTTCGCTTAGGAAGTCCCGAAAGGTGTCCAAGGCCTGGCAAAACTCTGCAAGCGATGCGGCGAGAAATGACGACGTGACGCAGGACATGGAGCTGGAGACACTATATAGACTAATATAGACTATACATATACATCATCTAATCATATCATTGATAAAGATATAGAATAGAATAGATATGGTAGATAGAACTAGAATATATAGATGGTTCGACATCTTTAGACTATGTCATATGTAATTGCAGTATATGGGCTCGTATCTGGAATGACATGGACATAGGATGACATAGAAAGCAGGACTCTTGCGTCGTTCCATTGCTCCTGAGGCCTGCAGTTGCTGCTCTTCTGGCTCGCGCCCATCCTGGAATCAAGGCAGATCAAGGCAGTCTGCGCATGGCATATGATGCATATGCACCATGAGGACAGAAAGCAATTGAAGAGTATGATGATTTGAAGAATTCTAAATGTGACTTGTCAGGAAAAACAAGACATATGAAAGGTGTGGGTATGCCGAAGTATGCACTAAGGGCCACAATGTTGCGGAAGTCTCTTGAAATCAGCCAGGTTCCCTCGGGCAACCTGCAAGATCTGGCGGATGCTGTAGGTAGCGAAGAACGCCTCCACCGGGTGATAGTGCAACACAACGCACATATTCGTATCATACATATATATATATACATTATATAATTATATATATACATACACAGAGTATATATCATAACACATTTAAGACCACTAGGTGCATACATAGGTGCACGCAAAGGTGCAGTGCTTTGAGGTGCTTTGGGTTTGTGTCAAACATCGAATCAACAAGAACCAATGGCGGCTATGGGTGGATGCTCTTTGGGGTAGAATTCAAGTCCCTGGATCTGCAGCGTTCAAACAGATTCAATGCTGTGCTTGAATGTCTTTATTGTCTGTATTGTCTGTATTGTCTTGATTATATCTGTGTAGTGAGTTTTGAATCTGTAAGGCCCCCTGTCCTGCTCGTTGTACTGCTGTGAAGGTTGTGAAGGCTGTGAAGGCTGTGAAGGCTGTCAAGGCTGTGAAGGCTGTGAAGGCTGTGAAGGCTGTGAAGGCTGTGAAGGCTGTGAAGGCTGTGAGGTCTGTGAGGGTCTGTGAGGGCTGTGAAGGCTGTGAAGGCTGTGAAGGCTGTGAAGGCTGTGAAGGCTGTGAAGGCTGTGAAGGCTGTGAAGGCTGTGAAGGCTGTGAAGGCTGTGAAGGCTGTGAAGGCTGTGAAGGCTGTGAAGGCTGTGAAGGCTGTAAAGGCTGTAAAGGCTGTGAAGGCTGTAAAGGCTGTAAAGGCTGTGAAGGCTGTGAAGGCTGTGAAGGCTATGAGGGCTGTGAAGGCTGTGAAGGCTGTCAGGGCTGTCAGGGCTGTCAGGGCTGTCAAGGCTGTCAGGGCTGTGACGGCTGTCAGGGCTGTCAAGGCTGTCAGGGCCGCCAGGGCTGTCACGCTGTCAGGGCTGTGAAGGCTATGAAGGCTGTGAAGGCTGTGAAGGCTGTGAAGGCTGTGAAGGCTGTCAGGGCTGTGAGGGCTGTGAGGGCTGTGAGGGCTGTGAGGGCTGTGAAGGCTGTCAGGGCTGTCAGGGCAGGGCTGTCAGGGCTGTCAGGGCTGTCAGGGCTGTCAAGGCTGTCAGGGCTGTCAGGGCTGTCAGGGCTGTGAAGGCTATGAAGGCTGTGAAGGCTGTGAAGGCTGTGAAGGCTGTCAGGGCTGTCAGGGCTGTGAAGGCTGTGAAGGCTGTGAAGGCTGTGAAGGCTGCGAAGGCTGTAAAGGCTGTGAAGGCTGTGAAGGCTGTGAAGGCTGTGAAGGCTGTGAAGGCTGTGAAGGCTGTGAAGGCTGTGAAGGCTGTGAAGGCTGAAAAAGGCTGTGAAGGCTGCGAAGGCTGTGAAGGCTGCGAAGGCTGTGAAGGCTGTGAAGGCTGAAAAAGGCTGTGAAGGCTGTGAAGGCTGTGAAGGCTGTAAAGGCTGCGAAGGCTGTGAGGGGTGTAAATGAAGGCTGTGAAGGCTGCGAAGGCTGTGAAGGCTGTCAAGGCTGTGAAGGCTGTGAAGGCTGGGAAGGCTGCGAAGGCTGTGAAGGCTGTAAAGGCTGTCAAGGCTGTGAAGGCTGTGAAGGCTGTCAAGGCTGTGAAGGCTGCGAAGGCTGTGAAGACTGTAAAGGCTGTGAAGGCTGTGAAGGCTGTGAAGGCTGTCAAGGCTGTCAAGGCTGTGAAGGCTGTCAAGGCTGTGAAGGCTGCGAAGGCTGTGAAGGCTGTGAAGGCTGTGAGGGGTGTANAAGGCTGTGAAGGCTGTCAAGGCTGTCAAGGCTGTGAAGGCTGTCAAGGCTGTGAAGGCTGCGAAGGCTGTGAAGGCTGTGAAGGCTGTGAGGGGTGTAAAGGCTGTGAAGGCTGTGAAGGCTGTGAAGGCTG
>BGPT01001824.1:54399-77136 GCA_003297045.1 Symbiodinium sp. clade C Y103 | reverse complement strand
CTGAGAAGGCTGTGAAGGCTGTGAGGGGTGTAAAGGCTGTGAAGGCTGTGAAGGCTGTGAAGGCTGCGAAGGCTGTGAAGGCTGTGAGGGGTGTGAAGGCTGTGAAGGCTGTGAGGGGTGTAAAGGCTGTGAAGGCTGTGAAGGCTGTGAAGGCTGCGAAGGCTGTGAAGGCTGTGAAATATGTTCATTGCATTTTTTTCTGGGTTTTTCTTCGCTTTTCAATGGGCTAGAAACTCGGCCTGTAGTCGAAGCTCCAGGGCGCGCCCTTCTGGAGCAGCTTGCCGCTCTGCAGGGATGACTCGCTGCCAGGCATCCCTGTGTTCATGTTGAAAATCACAGAGAGAACAAAGAAAAACGGAGAGAAACCTATGAGAAACCTGTGAGAAACCCAGTTGAGAAACCCATTTGAGAAACCTATGAGAAACCTATGTGAGAAATCCATGTGAGAAAACGGTGAGAAACTCATGTGAGAAAACTGTGAGAAACCTGGGAGAAACCTATGATCCTGAACAAACCCATCCAGGAAGCGATCTCTGATCTCTCACACATCTTTTGCTCAATAGAATTATTTTGAATAGCATGGAATAGCGGGATGCACAAATGACCTGTTCGCTACAGGCCTGAATGCATCTCGATCACCAGCATCGAAAGTCTCAAGCACCTCCTGACAGCAGCAAACACATTTCCATCTTAGTTGCTGTTAAATTGACCATAGTATACCGCATATACCACAGCGTCGGGTCTTTCTTCCTTAAATTGCGAAGGTTCAAGGAGAGACCTGGGCCAACCTGGGCCATCTCTGCCTTCCATTGTGGTTCCATTGTGACATTGCGGGGTCCTCAACATCGCGAGCCACTTGCAGCCACACGCTGCTTGGATTGCGGAGAAGCCCAGAACCTTTTCGCAGACTGAAGATCTGCAGACGATGAAAGCAAGCATATGATGTAACTTACTAAGTCACATGAAGTCACATGAAATCGCATAAAATCGCATGAAGCAACCAAGCAGACACAGGACCAGAGAAACGGTTGCTGGTGCAATCAAGGCAAATAGACGGACCCTGTTGACAGGTACCAGCGGCTTGTAGCGTACGCTGGACGTCTAAGGCCTTTCTGACAAGGCACTTGCAACTTCTCGTCGGAAAGCTGTGAGAGGCTCCTCGACACACAAATACAGCTCAGAATACCAGAAGAGTATGCTGTATGTGCGCTATGTGCATACATATATATATATATATGCATATATATTTATATATACAGTCCATATGCACTCAATGCACTTTAACTCTGGAATTTGAACATGTCATATAAAGCCCAGAGATTGCTTGTGCGTCTATGTGATGCTAGAAGCTAAGACAAGTCAAGGTAAGCAGGTAAAACCAACGTTGACGAAGGATCTTCAAAACCAGTTGTAAACCAGCAATACTACCAAAACCTCGCATAATGCCACCACAAGAGCTACATTGTAGGAGCCACAGGGCCAGTGGGTACCAAGTAAAAAAGACTAAAATAAGGACAAGAACAACAGGGATTAACAAAATCGAAACAGGAGGCAACATTACAGCAAACAGAGGAAAACAAAAAGATCACAAAGAAAGGCAAAGAACAATAGCGACAAACACACAACCACCAAAAATAGAAACTGCGAACAAGAAGACTAAGTGGAGAAGAAAAGTTGAAATGGGGTCAGAGCCTACTTGAGGCATGAATTCTTACTTGCTCGTTACGGACATCCAGGACTTTACTTTTGTTAGTATTGGTCAAAATATCTGTCACGACTATCCAAATCGAATGATTCACCAAAGGTTTCATCCTTTTGAAATAGCACGAGAGCCATCACCAATTTTGCAAAGTGCAAGGTGTCTCTCCGGTATGGAGACCGATGACCCAAGCCACTTGGTCGCTGTTGGGACGACACAATGGACACAGTGGATTCGCAGTGGGACTCGCTGTGGGACTTGCAGTGGGACAAAGTTTTCTCAGCGATCTTTTCTGCGACCTCACAACCTGTCACAACTCTCTCACAACCTCTCATGATCTCTCAGATTGTCTCTCGATCTGTGCATCACCGGATTCTCTCCGCCAAGTTGTGGTAGGCCAGGTACTCCTGTCGCGCTTTATTTGTGAGATTTCTGCAGAAACAGACTGGAAAGTGAATGTTTGACATTTACATTCCCCAGGTGGATTTGCTAAGCTAAGCCTCTTAAGCCCTTGCCAAACAGCCTCGATGGCTTTGATGATGGAGACCTCAGATCTGAATTGGGATTTGATGAGCAAAACGAGTGCAGTGCAGCATTGAACCTCGCGCAATCCAGCACCGTGGTCGAAGACGCTGTGGGAAGGAAGTGGAACCTGACAGTCCAAACGGTCTATTTCGGCAAGGCTGGCAATACTGGCAATACTGGCAATACTTTGAACCTCGATCTCGACATATCTGAACATATCTTGAGAGTCAAGACCTCCTCAGCACCGTCTATGCCGCACCTTGGCCCCGCGCACGTGATATATCATGATACAATAAATAGAATATATATCGAAAATACATAGAATATATGTGGATATACATTGCGATACCAACGCATATATATATATACTGTATACACATATATGATCATACATGTGTGTGTGTGTGTCTAATAAATTCTAATAATGTATCTATCAATTTTCGTCACATTTCCAAGCGACTCCTCGGCAGAGCTTTCCACCATGGCTTTGCTTAGGTGCAGAGTTCGAATCTCTCATGGGTGGAACCAGCCCAGCAAGGCAACGCAATCTTCGACAGGACGCGATGTAACAACTCATGACAACTTATGGCAACTCGTGGCAATCCATGATGTGTCACCAAAACAGAGCACAAGCCATGCCTGTAGCCGTGTGTATGTGTGTACTTGCGTAAGTGCCACATGTGCCTTGGTGCTAGTGTATGCATCTTCAGGCTCTGCTTCCACCTGCGTATGCATAGTAATGCATGTGCGGGGCTCTCAAGACTTGTGGTGGACTGTATGTCTGTGTAATGTATGAAACTGGCCAACAAAATATCCCAATCATGCCCAGTCTTGCAAGCTTCTTTGGCTTGCCTATGCATTGCTGGTGAAAGCCATGCATCACGACAGGATACCATGAAACTTTCGCAAAGCGTCCGCAGAGTTCTCGTCTCCTGCTGTTAGGGCGCTTGCAGCAACTTGCACACTTTCAAGACCGATACCACTCTCACACCCATCTGCATCATGAGCTGGGCGCACATGGAATTGCATTGTTGCTGGTCACAGGGTCCAGCGGGTTTTGTTGCTCAAGACAATTCTGCCCTCACGGACAGAAGAGCACTTATAATGTCACCAACATGTGTCCCATGAAAAATAAAATATCTCAAAGGCGAAAAGAAGTGTCAGCTGCTGTGTGCATGCTTCTGTGCTCTTCACATCCTCTTGTGTCTTGGCTGTCACAAATTGGACTGCATCGAGCGTGATTGCGGCTGCTGATGCGATTACTAATTTGCTTGGGGTATTCTTGACAGGACAGCGCCGAAAAAATGTCAAAAGTGTGAAGCAACATATATGTCCGAATATGGTGTGTACAATCTATACTATTTGGCTTGCATAGTATTCAATAGTATTCTGTTTTGTGTCTTGCTCAGTGCTCAGTAACAGGGAGCCCACCACAAACACGCTTGAGCAACCTATCGACGCTGTACATCGAGGTCAGTCGGGCCGGATTCGGCCTAATGCTTTTAGGTTTCAAAGCATCGAATGACTTCGCTTGTTCAATGGCAATGCGAGCTGACACGAAGCGCATTCACATTCGTGTTCACTTCACCAAGCATTCATCGAACCTTTTGTTTAGTTCTTCTCGGTCCAAATTCTTTCCAATGAAGACCATCTTGCACTGCCTTCACAAGTTGAAAGGGGGGACGTATGATTCAATTTGTTCCATCCCGCAAAAACAAAAGATATTCTGCAAAAACTATTGTCACCTTGGTCGCTATAAAGTTTCTCGTCAAGAAGAGAATCCAAGAAGCTAATCAAGACATATCAAGTTGATATCAAGACTACACTGGATGCCTCTTCTCGTCTGGTCCCCAAGCTTCGTGCTGCCTTCCACTGAACCTGTCGGTCAACTGGCTTTCAAGGATTTCCTGGTTTAGGCTTTGCAAGTAGCGACGGTAGTCAGAAATTTGCAAATAAGGAAGGAAGAGGCTCCAGAGTTACAATATGTTGCAATGCCATTCCTTTCAAATTTCAACTGGCACTTTATCTGCAAAGCCGGCTCGTGTCATACCCTGGTAAAGAAATCGAACTGGGTCTAATGTTCATCTGTTTCAGACAGCAGATCTGCTGCTAAGTTGCTGCATATGCACGGCGTGGAACACAAACTTTTGTGGCATGCCACGGACCGCAAGAACCTTAGTTGTGGTGACTGCGTTAGACCGTGCGGTCGTGTGCAATCTCCCATGCTTTGCGGCCGTTGGTAGAGAGGAACCCAGGAGGAGATTTTCAGAGTCATCGCTGCTCCTGGGTCTCCAAACGCCTTTGGAGCGATACAGATCCGGTCCCTTGTTCTGTACCAACCAACTAATGAAGCTGTCGAGCCTCAGCAGGCTAGGGTCATCGGGACTGTGAACAGTTTCAGCAGCGATGTACGGTTCCACATCCTGGTGACAAGTATTTCAACAGGATTTATTTTGAAGATGGAAAATTCAATGAGTACATTGAATCATATTTAGTAATATTGCTTTGAATTGATCCAAATTACTCTGATTTGTCTTGAATTGCTCTCTCTTGTCTCCTTGCTGTTTGAATCATGTTGAATCAACGCCAGCTGGGTGGACTGCTTGTCTTTTTGCACTTCTTTGTCTCGTTGGATTCCAACCGAGCTGACCTTGGCAGGCTTCGGCTTGCCGGCTTGCCATGACCATCACACTGCCAAGCAAACAGCTCAAGCCAAAAACATCCAAAAACTGCAATAACGCAGCAAGGGCTGTGACCGGCGAGGGATAACATTCTGTGCAACAAAATAACTTTTAAGAACCAGCAGTAATTAGCACTAACTAGCATGATGCTTGGGGCACAGCTCTGTAGTCATGCCGCTTGTGGGTGGAGTGATCACATTCCTGGCGTCTTGAGAATGGCGCAAAACTGACTTGCTGCTGAGAAATAAATGTCCTTTATTGCGTATTGAGAGCTTGGATACCACGTGCAAATCTGTTCATTTCAACATACAGCTCACGTATGCTCTAAGCATTGCCCGACAAAGCATACAGCTTTTGCATTTTGGATATCGCGACTAAGTGGGCTTGGCATCGCGTTGGTTGTATGTGTTGCACCTGTGTGGCAGAGGTTTGTGGTTTCAATACATCAAGGCTCAACTGCCAGAGGCCAGAGATACACATACTGCACTGCGATATAAGCTTTGTCTGATTAATCTACTTGATTCATTGGGTGACCAGCGTATCCGGACTATCATGCTCTTGCTCTGTCTGACCTTTTCTCATGGCTTGAGAATCTGTCACATCCCTGGGCTGGAGGCCTTGCAGTCCTCCCCATGGCCATGGCTGTGGCTGTGCCCCTGACAAAACTGCTGAAACTTCACCGCATCAGTGAACTAGTCCGTTCCCACAAATTCGAATAAATGTTGGAAAAGCGCTGAAGGTTTGAGTATCTGTATGAGTACTTTGAGTATGATTTTGGTGGACTTTGCATCTTTCCTACTGGTCCTACTGCAAGGCCTTCCGTGGAAGCTCCTCGGACAGAACCTGGCCTCGTGGCTCTCGTGGCCCTCGTGGCCATTGTGGCCATGGTGGCCATGGCCTAAGCAAAGCCATTTGTGTCAAGATGTGTCAAGATGTGTCAAGATGTGTCAAGATGTGTCAAGATGTGTCAAGATGTGTCAAGCGTGTCATGTGTGCGTATGTGTGTGTGTGTGTGTCATTCGAGCTTCGCCCGCCGAAGGCTCTCAGTACTGAGGCAGGGACCGTGCGCATCAGCTTCCTGACACATAGCTACCGTGGCTAACCACTTCGTTGAAAGAATCTGTCCAATTTTTGGATGAATTTGACCTCTTTACACAAGATCTGTTCCATGGGTTGAATTATCGCGCCATTGATCGCTCCACATTTCTTCAGTGCTTCAAATTCAAAGAGTGCCACCAAGTCTCCTCCTCAACACTTTGGCTGATCTGCATCAAGACCTTCTCCAAGGAGAAGGCCTTCACTACCAAGGGAATTTCAACTCAAAGATACTGCTCACTGGCACATGCTTCATAAATCTTCCTACAATTATATAATATATCAATCATAATCATAGTATATCATTGTATCGTAATATAATGTAATACAATGTAATATACGTATAAGTTGTGTAAGGTGCTTTCTCAAACCTAGTCTACAGGCACGCTTTAGTGCCTGGATGCCAAGGATGAACTCCATGTCCACACGGGAATTTTGTGTCCTGGGGCTTGTGCGAATGCCGTGCGGCTTGTGGGTCGGAGAAAACGATCACCAGGACGAGGTGCTGTGATAAAAGCGTGTGGGCCAAGAGCAATGCAAAGCAAAGCAAAGACTTGGCCTCCGGTCCCTTCCATCCTTCGGTCCCTTCAACTGTCTTGCATTGCCATGCATTGCTATGCATTGCTATGCGCTGCTATGCGTTGTTATGCGTTGCTATGCTTCCCTGCCAAGGCTCTTCCGAATTGCTGCGGTCTTGTTGATGCGGCGAATCTCTGACTCGACCTTCTCCAGCGCTGGCTCGTCCACCAAATCTGTCCTAAGGACGTCACAGCGCCACTCTAATTTAAAAAAAGGAAAAAAAAAATAGTCTATTTGTTTTACAGAATTGTTGGGAATTGGTACTTAGGCTGACGCAATTCCCAACAATGCAGCATCCAAATGGACTTAAACTGTCCAAAAAAATCGCAAAGATTGCGTCCAGTGGTCCCGGCGAAGCTCTGCTTTCTGACAAAGATATTAAAGATATTCACGCCAGGATTGATTCGATTACACTGGCAGCTCAGGGGTTGGCTTGTTGAGCAATATTCTGTCTGCGAATGCAATCTGGCAAGAATTGAAAGCAGCACAGGAACCAGCATGTACACATCATTGGCAATCATTGGTTGGCACATCTCACGAAGGAAGCTCACTCTTGAATCGTTTCATCCCCTGGGGCAATCCATGTTGCCACTTTCAAGGTAGTTTCAGGAACAACTGTATCTTGTCACTTCCTCCTTGCGAAATCTTGCAAGATCTTGCAAGCACATGGAAAATCCACAGCAGACTCTGCTTTTCTGTCCAGCCTGCTCAACAGCTTCATTTACAGCGCCCTGTGGCTTCGCCTTGGAGCACAAATCTGAGTTTGTGGAAGAAAATGCACCTTCAGTCTCGCAGGCGATGTTCAATCATTTGTCCTAGATTTCTTGTAAAAGTTTATGTACGTTTAAGTTGTTTAAGCGTTTAATCCCTTTGGGTTCAAGCCCTACTGAAAAGGAAAATCTCTCCTGCCCTTGAGTCGTTTAAGTCGTCTAAGTGCTCAAGGCTGTCAAAACGCTGCCTCCTGCAGCTGGCCCACAATGTGCTTCGAGTCCACAACAGTCAGAATCCCATCCAGCATCATGTTAGCACTGACCTGAGTCATATGAAGTCTGCTCTAATTGCATCTAGTGGCATCTGGTTGCTATCTCTTCAGAACCCCAAGTCATCCATAGCTGAAGTAGAGCTGGATCCATCTGGGCTTTGCACGAATTCATCAGCAAAAAAAGTTTGTGCCACTGGGGCAGGATCGGCCAAACCGGTGGTCTCAATGATGATTCCATCCAACGGCTTACCCTGACAGGATGTTCAGAAACAGATTCAACGGTAATTCAACGGGTTCCACACAGCTGAGTGCTCACCACGTATCTGGATTGTTCAGCCTCTTGCATCAATTTGCATCATGTTTCTCAGTTTTCCAGGCAAAACTGTGGGAAGTCTGGCGGACAGCTTCAAGTCTGCTTCGAGGCCTTCCCAGTAGTTTGCTTGTGTAGTTTCTTCAGACCCGCAATCAGGTCACCTCTGACGGTGCAGCAAATGCAGCCGTTGTTCATCTCAATGACGTTCTCCTCATGGAGGACATAGGGAGGACATAGGGAGGACATCGGGAGGACATTGATGACTATGACAGACTCGCAAGCTTCCGGCACAGAAGCAATGCAGACTGCGTTGAAGAAACACTGAAAGTCACTGACGGTCACTGACTCTTCAAATAATGATCATGTCAGGGCTCCTCAGTCACTGAGCTCTTTGTGTTGAGAAGTGAATCATCAATTCCAACCTGGTACAGTGACGTACAGTGATTTACAGTGACTCATTCAGTCCAATCTGTCCAATCTGTCCAGCGCAATAGCTGTTTTCATACCCGTTGGGCAATTTGTGTTCATGTCAGGCCTCTCCAAACTCATTCTCGATGATCGCTATCTTTTTGCCGTGATTTGCATCCAGGATGTAATTCAGCAAGGTTGTCCTTAGAAGAGATTGCAACCAAAGACAACATGACTACACCCAAGGCAAGCAAGCCTCTCTGAGTGCCAACTTCCCAAATCAGAAAAGGAGAACAAGTTGCAGCCATTCCATTTTTCAGGAACTCCTAACCAAGCCTGATTTGAACCTGATAAAGGAAACAGGTACATGGCTCAAGTCTAAGAGTTTGGACCCAGCTAACGGTCCAATAGGTCCTAGGAATTTGGATGCAACACAGGCAACACATTTGGGTTTATGTTCAGAGTGTCCAGGAGCTAAGCTGCAGACTTGCCAGCACCCAGGAAGCCGGTAATGATTGTTGTGGGAGTCCTCAAATCTTCAAATTATCTGAACATATCTGGACTTCAAATCTACCACCGTGGAAAGGTTTCAGTGGTCATTGGTTTGGAAGCTGAACACCAGCAGGCAAATGAGGTGTCAAACGCCAGCCATGCTAGCGGATCTGCATGCCAACTTCGCGCATCAAAGAAGTTCCATAAGGCTTCCACTTGGCAGATCCTTCACTTGCCGACATTCCCGTTTTGAGCAAGCCTGAAAGAGAAGGAGGGCGAGAGACACAGACAGAGAGAGAGGAGAGAGAGAGAGAGAGAACAAAAAAAAATGTCTCTGTGTGGGTGGGCGCGTCTGAAAGATCTAAAAGTGCACCTGTCCATGGCTGTGGGTATGCCTGTACATTTGAAATCATTTGAATATGTATGTGTATACAAAAATATATATAGATAGATATGATATATGTTTATATGTATATATATATACTGTCTGTCTACACATATTGTATATCATACAGGGTACATATATTACATGTGCGTGATCCATGCTTGTTCAGCTCCGAAGACAGCTGCTCATCGACATGAGGTCAAGCTGTCATAAATATCCATGCATGAAAGGATTCGCTTTAACATCGCAAACTTGCTACAGATGCATGGTCAGTGCATTGCTTGGAACCTTCGTGATGGTAGTTGTCTCTGTATTCATGGGACGGGCTTCATGGCCGAATCTCCAGACTGAAAGCACTATAAACTGATATATACTGTATGATAAAGATTGACAAAGGCTCAAGCAGTTCCTAATCAAAAGAACAAGAAACGAATTCAAAGCAAATAATTCAAAGCTCGAGCCTTCAATGTCCGATTTCTTCTTGGCCATGGCTTCGTCTTCAGGTGCGAGAAGCCTTGGCTGAAGGCAAGCATTCTTCTCGTGCAGGAAGGGGACTAGTTTGGTCAAGATCACACAAATTCGGAACAATCCCGGAATCTGTGTCACGTCCAAGTCCAAGCTAAATATGTGTAGTCAGATTTGCTCTGAAACACTGAAATCATTTGGATTCCTCCTTTTACTAGTCTGTACTTACCCCTTGTGCTGACTCCACCAGTCCAGGCAACAACGCTGCGCTGATGTCCAGCACAGCTCGCTTCAAGGCACCAAGACCCATCAGCAAGTCCTGAGATTCGACAAACACCGTTCCCATCCATTCCCCAAGACATTCAATCGAAGTAGATCCATGAAGTCCTGATAGCTGCAACCTAAAGGCGGCTGCCATTCTGACATTCTGAGAAATGACCCTTGCCAAAGCCTCTTTGGAGTTTTGAAGGTCTGACAAGTGTCTGTGCGCAAGACGAAAAGGTCAGCCAGGAGCTTCCGTTTCGACTCAGTGAGCTCTGGTAGGACCTGGAAAGTGTGTCTGGAATTTGGGTCACCAAAGCAGCGCACCGATACATGCTAAGACATGCACAAAGTCGCGCTAGAATTTCTAGAAACACAATGTCAATCCTGTGGGCTCCAGAAGACCATGAGTCGCAGGACAAGAGTCACAGCAAAATACACAAAAAGGACAAGAGCCAGGTGGCCCTCTTCAGAAAGGTTTCCTTGGCGCGATAAAAAGAATGCAAACTAATTGATAAGCTAACGCCACACATCAAAGGTTGATGTTGATTGTTGATTGATTCGAACATATTCGAATTGATATGCATAAGCAGATTTCGCAGCCCAAAGATACCGAGAAACTGGATTTTTCAGAATCTCCTGTTTGTCGGTGGATGTCGCCTTGGCGCTCGTGAGTTGTGGGGACGAAGAGTAGCATGATGTCTGTCTTTTTGGGGCAAATAGAGAAAGTCGGTGTGGTCGGTTTGGTCGGTTTGGTCGGTTTGGTCGGTTTGGTCGGTTTGGGGCCATTTTATATCATTTCCAATTTCGTTCTTCGGTGCATGTTCATTGAAATTCCAGTGTGACCAATGCGAAAAGGACGGCAAAAGAAGAGCATGTATATATTTGGCTGGTTTGGAAGCGAACGCTTGCTCACAAGCCTTGAGGAATACACCAACGAGAGGAGTTCTTCGAAAATGTAGATAAAGGATGAGGCAGGTTGCACTATCGACGGATTGATTGATTGACTGATTGGTTGCATGGCTGCTTAGTTGCTCGGTTGCTTGGTTGTCTCTTTTCTCCGTTGGTTGGTTTGTGTCTTGTTGCTGGGTTAATTGAATGATCGCTTGGCGGGGGGGGATGGGTTACCATCCCCCCCCCCCCCCGGTTGACCACCATAGCCTACAAGTCCAACCACCACACCCCCCCTCCGACCCAATAGCCTACCTGTCCAACCACCACCCCAACCCCAACACCACCACCAAACCTAAACAAGCCCCAAACCAACCTTAAATAAACTGCACACAAACCCTACTTTAACCCTAAATAAACCCCAAAAAAGCCCTCAACCAACTTCAAGTAGATGCTGCATATACCTTAAACAAACCCTATATAAATAAACCCTAAACCAACCCGAAATAAACCCGGATCAAGCTCCAAATAAAACCTAAACCAACCCTCAATATGCCCCAAACCAAAGCCAAATAAACCCTAAACCAACCCTGCAGAAACCTTAATCCAGTCCTAAATAAGCCCCTAAAAACAACCCTAAATATCCCTAAATAAACTTCAAACAAACCCCAAGTAAGCTTCAAACTTTGACCAACCCAAATAAACTCTTTGTCAGGGAAGCAGGGGGTGGGATGGTGGGGACTTCGCCCCCCCCCTCTTCTCACCCCATTAACAACATTTAAGAACCATGAATCACCATGAACCATGATTAACCATGGCTGAGGGTAGGATTTACAGCGACCTCTCCGTCCAAAAGCTGTGGCCAGGTTTCGCAGGATGCGGGCACTGGGCGATGGAGGGGGAGATGGAGGGCCACCGGTGTCATCAAACATGGCAATTGAAAATATGAGGGTTTCCTAAAATGGAGGTACCCAAAAATGGATGGTTTATAATGGAAAATCGTATTAAAATGGATGATTTGGGGGTACCCCTATTTTAGGAAACCTCCATATGTTCTATATAAATCATATCCCATTTGTGTGAAAGTAATATGGCCATGCTTGGGACATTCATAATGAGAAACTGATAAAGGATAATCATGATAAAATATTCAAATATGGCCATGCTTTTAATATTCATATCATTAATTATTCATTGAATCAATGATCATCTCCACCAATATTTGGTGTTTCAAGACATCTTCTATGTGCTTTAACAAGAATAAAAATTGGATAATCTAATAGGATATTAGTGGATGTGAATGGTTGATACATGTTGATACCCTCTAGTAATCAAGAATGGCAATGGAAAATGCTCTGTAAATAGAAGTTTTAATGGCAAAATCCCCCCCTTCAAAGCTGCTGGGACAGACATGGACCAACTCTCTTAGGTGGTTGCTTGGTTGATGAATACTTACAACAAAGATGGATTAAGTGCGCAATAGAGTGGAGGAGTGAATGCTCCAGCAGGACTGAGTATGAGAGTGAATGACCAAATAAGTGACTGCTGGATTGGTTGAAGGATCCATGTTGCCACAGGGCACCACTACTTACTTCCACAAATTACCAATGTAGCAGGGGAATACATTACAACAAGCAGTTCTGGATGACAATAATGCACAGTGCACAGACAGCAGTAAAGCTAAATAACAAAAGACCTTACTGGTGAGTATGAAGCTGCACCAGCGTGTGAACTTGAAGACTCAGACTTGGAGCTCGTTTTACATTTCCAGCGAACGCATTGCTTGTAAGGAACACGATCATACTCGTCCTCCCCCTCCCTGACTTTGCTTGAGTTATCCAACTCCAAACTCTCTTTTCAAGCCTCTTTTGGATATTCAACAACTATCACTTGTAAGCTGATGAATTCTCGATGCAATGGCCTGTAGTGGAGCCAAGAAGGAATATGTTTTACAGCGGAACAGCAAAGTGTGATGTCCGAATTCTGGTATCAATTCAAGCCTTGAAGATCCTTAAAATATATATATGTTATATACATAATATATTATTTATGTGAGTTTATGAGTGCTGAGTTCTCATATACAGGATCTCTCTAGTGCCAATGATGTTCAATATTCTTCAGGGCAACATATTCCCGAAATCCAAAAGAGAACTCCCAAGAACGTTTATTCTGAATGACAGACTTGTCTTGTCTTGGACATATAGCTTAGTCTTGGTGGAGCACTGAATGTTCTCCCACCGAAGCATTCCTTCATGCAATTACAAGGCACGTAACCACCAGATTGAATCTTCGTGAAGAGACCCTGTTGCACCTGGCAACCAGTCTCAGCATGTAGCTGTCTTCCGGATTTGAACTTGTTACCATGTAGGCTTCTGGTACCTCCAAAGCACCATTCACGATCTGGACTCCATCAAAATATCGCTGGTCCTGGAGTGCTGCTTGAGCTGTCCTAAGCTTGCTTCGAGAGGAAGTCGATTGGATTGGCGTAGCTTGCATGACATCTAAAAAGGGGTCGGACACCAGTAACAATCCGCCGAAGAATCTGTGATGTGACGAATTGTGTTCCGGTGTGACAGTCAAATGTGCAGATGCACAAATATTGAGCAATCAAATTCCACAACGTTGAAAAAACTTTTCGACAAGAGGTTGGACAGTGATCCTGCAAGACCCCTTGCCAAGACAGAAATTGTTATATAGTGGAAGCAGGTGTTTTGGGGGAATGAGGACAAAAGAAACAGAAACAGAATTGCAACAGCGTTTTGAATCCCCAGCGAAAGATCTGCTTCGTTTGCATACAACATGTTTGTCCACATACTGTAGAAAATATTTGGTCCCGGCTGGTCAAGTAACTTGTCAGATTAAAGCGTGTTTCCAGCTCAACGACAACAACAACTACGTTTTTCCCAACAGAATGCTTACACTGGATTTGTTCAATTTCCCAGCTAAGGATTCCAGGAAGGTTCCAGGCAAGGCAGGCAAAGCTCCTGGGAAAGCTTTCCGGGTGGGTTCCCACAAGAATGATAGGGCAAGGTTTCCAGGAAAGGTTTTCAAGTACGATTTCGATTCACAGGCTGGAGTTGTGCAGGGGTTGCGTGTTCAATGTTTCAAATTGCAAAGAATGTCAATGCTACTGCTAAGTCCTACAAGGGGTCCAGCAAATGTCGTTTCGTTGAACTTGCAGTCGCGCTGTGCACTGGATGCTGTGTAAAAATGTTGGACCCACCTAGAGAACTCATAGTGCTAAAGACAGATCTGGGGATGATTGGCCATGATATAATCAAACCGTCCTTAGATGTGCAGAATACCCAAACTTGCACATCGCTCTTGGCAAACTGTGCTCTATGAGCAGATGATTGCCAAAAAACGGCTTCCCACAGGTTGTCAAACTTATCCAAAATCCAATGTTGGAAGTAAATTGAAGCCCGGCTACAAGGTACGGCTACTACATCTTGCAACATCTTGCAACGTGTTCAAACATTGATCTTGCCAAAAGGTGAAATGCAAAAAAATAAATGTCATTCTGTTATTCTCTGCAGCACCAAATTTCCCACACCATGTACTGTTGCCTTGTGTTTGCCTGATGAAACTAGCTTGCAACAGAGATGTTTGCCGACTTTCCAACAAACACACTACTGTAGCGTAGCTTGATTCACTGTGGCTATATTCAGATTCTTTGCAAGGACATGCAAGGACAACTTTATTACAAGAGTGTCCAAATCTATTGCCAGAGAGTTTGTTCAGGGAAATACTTTTGCGTGAAATGGTTGAGACCACAGCAATTGACAACACTTGTTTTCTCATAAAAGTGTGTGTGTGTGTGTCTGTGTGCGCAGGTGAATGTTCGAATGGTCTTTTCCCTGCATGGAGAGCAGGAGATCATGTTGCGCAAGTTATGATCGCATACAAGCTGCAATATTGATAACGGTGTGAAACATCGTGTCATTGGCAGTTTTCAGCCAGGGCGCTTGAGCGCATCAGACGCAGCTGCCATTGCAGGAAGTGTGTTGAATCAATACTTTGGCCCAGCCAAGAGATTTGGTTGGATACTCAAGGGTGATGAAAAAGGCGTCCAAGTAAACATCTCTGCTGCAATTCATGACATTCATGGACTCAAAGCGGCAATGTGGAATGGATGTACGGCAGTTCTACATGAATTGTGAATCTCCTTTGAATGGCCCGCAGAGCTCCACTTGATGAAGCTTCTAAAACGATGCGCATATCAGCTTCAACACGGAACAAAAAACCATGTTTAGGCACGAGTCATTAATTCCGTGAGCACGTTTGAGATGTCTGAGTGCTTCCACTATTCTTTGCGTGATTTGACCAAGTTTTTCGAATTCTCAGCAATTGTAGGCAAAGCAACGTACTTTTCCGAGTCCAGCAAGGCAGAGTAGACTTGAGACAGAGCCTGGAATCCTTGACCTCGACGATCTCTACGATGTGTCCATGTGAAAACATGTCCGCAAACAGCGCGAACAGCGCGATGTAGCGCTGACCTCTCACAGCTCTGCACGATGTGGACCTTGGCTGTGAGCCGGGCTCAAGCTGAAAGATGCTGAAAGTACAGCCCCTTTCGCAGTGAAAACTGCGGAAACTATCAATAGAGATCATTTAGACATACAGTATTTAGACCATTTATTTGCACGAGTCTCTGCACAAAATCTGTGTGGGACAGATTTGATATCAGATTCCACTGCATGGCCAGGCCTTCTTGAGCAAGCATTCGTTGTGGCAGATTGTGCATGGGTGCGGAAGCAGTGGATGGCAATCGTCTTTTATCACTCCTGACAGCTGGAAAAAATACAAAGTGCACAGCCTACAGTTCCGCCTGTCTAATTTCACGAGGGAAATACAACCGTCATGCTGATGTTGCCCAGAATCTGAATTCTTTCTTGACTTGAGGACTCAAGAAACGTTACTGATGCGCTGAGGCTGGAGTATTTGAGCACTTGAGAAATTGGGGTATCAAGCAAAAAGACAAATGACAGCATTAGACGGTGCTTTCTGGCTCTGCACCCTCTTTGCACCTGGCTCTTCAAGCTGCTTCTCCTTCATCAAAATTCGGCGTATAGAGAGCTTCTAAACACCAATTTCCACCTGGTTCTGCCTGAGTTTCCACCTGCTGAACATCGGAGATTGCAAATTATTCCAAGGGAATCAGATGTTGCAACAAATGTGGAGCATGTGCAAATAGTGCAAATCGGATGCAAATCGCGATTTGGCGTGCAAGGGAACAGCCTGAAATCTCGTCCTAGCTGAGCTTCTTCCTGTCCTTTTACCTAGTCCCGCCATGTCCGGTCATCCCTCCGCAGCTGTCTGCCTGCTTCCTTGGATCTGGATTGTCAAATCGTCATCGTCCTCAAACCTTCGCAACTCAATGGATCCAAGCTGGGAAGACGGACAATGTGAAGTAGCAGCTATGAAAATGACTGATTAGTTTGATTGCAGAGTTTCCTTGTGACAAGCACACTTCATGATGTTTTATGATGTTTCATGCACAAACGGTCACAAACATTCACAGCTTGAATCCCAGTGTCTCATCATCGTCATACTCACCATCGGAGTCCACCAGAGTTAGCGGCTGGAAGGATCTCCGGCTACCTGTCAAGGATTTCAAAAGTCTCAGCAATTTCCTCTAGTCTCAGTCTGCCATCCTCTGCCACTTTCTGCAGTGACCTGTCTCTGTTTTTCTTGGTTCTCAGGAGAGCAGGGTCTCGAGAAACCGCAAATCAGTTTTGAAACGTTCGTTTCTTGCCTTCTCTCGCTTACTTTCCTTGGACAAAACTCTGAAAATTCTCGTTCTCTGCTTCATGCACCAATTGCCAAGTGCGCAAAGTATTCAAGAATCTGTTACAGGAGATAAATACCTAACACAGGAGTGAGGAGGTGCAACTCGCTTGAGTTTCATGCTGCAGAGCTTGTGTGGATTGGTTTGTGCGAGTGATTGGGCGATTGAGCGGGTGTGCCACTAAATGAGTAATTGCTTGAGAATCCCGCACAACAATTTACGCACTGGCACCTAGTGTACAGGCACCGGATGCAAACTGCAACTCTACAAAACCCAACGCCGTACTTCTGCACACTAAACTCTTGAAAGACAGCGTTGTCACCATGCGGTGTGATGTTTGGAGTTTGTGTCTCTAGCTGGGGTTTGGATTAAAAACCCAGAACGGCCTGATTGCCCCAGGCAGAGAACAGAAAATACAATCTGAAGTCCAAGGATTTGGCTATAGGATGCTACACGGCTATACCTAACGGCAAGGAAGTTCTTGGGTTAGTTATGTCAGGATAGTAGAGCAGGTACGTAACCGAAGCATCCTGCAGGAATATCACCATCTCAAACTACCGTGAGCATTGGAGACAGCTTTTTCAGGGAAACATAGACACGACCGCTCTAGCACAATACCTGTACAACACAGTGATTGGCGCACTCCCATCTTTTCACCAGCAGACTCACAAGCTCCCTTACTCTTGTGTTGACTTCCCAACTGTTGCTGCTTCCTGTGTGGTTGACATCGTGATCTCCATTGACATTTGTCCGTAACGCGGAAGGGTGCTAACTAAGCTTCCGTTGCCTCTCTATACGTGCATACACACATCTACTAACATGGATATATGCACTATTCTTTGCTAATTCCTCAATGTCATTCAATACGCTGGCGGCAAGAGAAGGACAAAGGCAAATCCCAATACACTGCGCACCTGCCGCAATTTGTACATTCTGCTCATTTTGATTTCCGGCAGAGCTTGACGCTTGCCCTGTAGCCTGAAAGCAATCTCGTCATGGTTTTCGAATGTAAGAATGCCCTGCATGGATAGCCCTTTTCAATATGACTGGAGTCTTTTTGGATAGTGATTCTTGAGATCTATTTGGTCCACTTGGCCAAGTCAAGTGAGTCTCCCGTTCGATTGAGTATCCCTAGCAGTGCGAGGCGAAGAACTTCAGTGATGCTAGTGGCCTTTGATTCAGAGCCGACATTTGGCACCTGCGGCAAAGTTGATCAAATGGGACTCGTGGCCAAATCGGCAAATTCTGCATATTCTGCATCGGTTTCTAATGCATTTCTGGTGAGCACAGAAGTTGAGGTGTTTGGGGCAGTGGAGATACTGAAAGTGATATTCGCAGCTCAGCTTGAGTCAACCCTAAGCGTTCATATCTTTCATATTAGTTTGGGTCTTCACGGCCAAATCTCCTGCGGATGTATGCCTTGCATAGACAGTGAAATGGAAACGGAAGAATGGGCAGGAGATTGCATATGAAAATGGATTAAAATGGTGCAGTCGGGAGGGAACACTTTCTTGCATTCTGTCTGCAGTCAGGCTCAACCTTTCTTGCTTAGGAGCAGTCTGAGACTACTAAAGGGCTCTAGGCATCTTTGGAAATCAAAAAAATGAACAAGTGCAACGCACAAGTGTGTCAAGTGGGTGACTGAGACCTTTTTCTCATTTCCTGCATTGCGGCCTGCCTCGTCTTTTTCCTGCATGAGGTCAGCCGTCTCTTCTGGTTCGCTGTCCGGATCCATGACGAGTTTGCTAAGTGGCTCCAATTTTGATTGCACCACGGGCTCACCGTCACCGCAGCCTGTTCCTGTTGCCAGCTGGCTTCTCTGTTGAGCCTGTTCCTGCGCGTAATTCAATTGCCAATCACAGCAAGGATATCGGGTATCAAAGGATGCAAGGCCTGCCTTAATCTGTGGGGGACGGGTCTACCTCTTCTTTTCTGACAAATAATTGGCAGAAATTGCACCCCAACCTCAACCCGCCTGGCCTCTGATACGGCATCAAGATCTGCAGAGCCTGGGTCGCTTTGACTTTGAGCTGCGGCTTCGCTCGATCCGCATCGGTGCTCTGGATGCTCGGTGCTTTCGGCTTGCTGTGGATGTTCGGAGACCGCTCCTTCCCCTGCCTCAGGGGCCTCGGGGGCGGTAGGGGCTGCGGGAGCCTCGAGCGCCTCGAGCTGGTTGTCCTCAGCGTAGACTGGCCAAGTCCCATCAGCAGCGCCGCTTGACCACCCAGGCAATTTTGGATCGGAGAAAGGCTTGGCTTCCTCCACATCTTGGCCATTCTGCTGCCCGTTTTGCTCGCCACTCTTCCCACCATTCCCGTTTTGGGTGTCTGCTTCGAGTGGGTTGACATTCCATGTGTCTTGGTCTTGGTCTGAGCGCTCTGAAGGCAGCCCAGGTGAAGCAAACGGGATGCTTGAGCAGTCAGGTAGTAGCCAGGAGCTGTTGGCCGCCATACCTCCAAAGTAAAGCCCATGATCTTGTCTAAAGTATGGCAGCACTTCACCCAAAACAGGTCGGATAAGAGATGCAGACTGTCAACAAACACAAACTAATCCAGGCCGTGTTGAGATGCGACTCTCTTGCCTTGATCAGGCTCAATCTTGACATTTGTGGATGCGGCCTCAAACCATTGGTTCGTCAAGTAGACTAGATTCAAAGCATATCTTTGACTTTTTCAAGGGAGGCGAAGTCAAAATTCCAGCAAACAGTTAATTTATGGCACAATCGCACTCAAGTTCCCAAGCCCGGGATACCAGTTCTACTTAAAATTGGGATCTTGCATCAACAAGAGGACATGGCTTGCTCTCCACCGAAAACAGCGTATCGTCAGACCTCTCGCTCTGTCTGGTTTTGGCTTTCTCGACTTACCCGACCTCAAGGAGCTGCCAATAGTTGCCAAAGTTCAAGGTGGACTGGTCCGGACTGGTCCGGACTGGTCCGGAATGGTGGAAGAGATGAGAACACATTGAGTCTTCAGCGAACGCTCACGTCCTGGGAGATGGCCTTCTGGCGCTGCATTTCAAGGAGTTTCAAGGATGTTCAAGGTGTGTTTTTTTCAGGCCACAAGAGTCACAAGAGTTCCACCATCTGTCAGCTTTCCTATCTGTGTATGAGTCCATTCATCTACGGCTCCGGCAAGGCTGAATATGCATTTGGCACCAACAAAATCTATGCATACTGTATATAGACCTGAAATGAAATGAGGCATGGAATGGTCTGACATATTTCTCATGCTTTCACAACAGTCTCTCAAGTTTCTCTTGAAACGCACCACACCGAGATTCTGCAAATGTGCTTTGCACATAAACAATCATAAACATTCAGTTGTCATAAGTTTACCCTTTTTTCATCACATGACACCACTTTTGATCCCATCACACCACCTTTCATGTCAAATGCAGCGCCATAACATCACATCCCATCGCAGCAAATCAAACCAAGCTACGCAAATCGACACGTATCTCTTCCAATCCATTGCAGGTAAAGCGTGGTAAAGCATTGCATCATCAAATCATGCAAAACCATTTGAAAACCATGCAAAACCGACAAAATCAATATGGCAGAACAAAATCGACAGAACTCAACAGCCCTATTTCACCGGAGCTCTACACAGCACAACATGCGACACGTTGCACCGTTGCATACATTGCCATGAACGACATCAGATTCTACGACTGTCTTATGACTGTGCAGGCTATGTGCAGACTAAATGACTGCTATCGAATGCTTGTTACACCAGAGAGTAACAGCGCAATACATCACAATACTCTACTAGACAACACCAAATATCACCAAATTACAGCATACGAGCAGGCTACCCAGTACCCCAGTACAGTACTGCATACACGCAAACAAAAGCATTGCCGTGTGCATATGCAATGCATATTGGGACAAAGACTGTGTGGATTTGCAAGAGCTGAACCTTGCCTCCGGTCTCCTGCAGTCTTCAGAAACTCCAGGCTCCTCACCACACCACATGTTGCTGTGACAAAGCACCAAAAGCATCCAAAGGCCAAAAAGGACTTCCCACTTACTACAGTCTTAGTATATACTATAATTATACAGTATCATGTATTATCTTATTACCACTTTATGTAAATTCATAACAAGATTTGCACGGGGCGCTGAACATGCAAACAGACTAGCAGTGCTGGGACCTCGGCCAGAATCCTTGCCATATCCTTCCGCAGCTCCTTCTCACCCCAATTCTAAAATGAACATAAGCAAACTAGTAGGTCTTTCAGTATGATAAAAACTCCAAGTGTTCGGAGAGGCGGTTTCAGAAAAGTTACAAGAGGAGGCTTTAAAAAAGTTACAAGGAGGCTGGAGTCTTCTGCATGTCAGCCTTGCAACAGCATTTAGCAACAGCCTTTTAAAGTGCCTGGAACAGCCCTGTAACACGTTCTGAAGAGGTCTCGGCCTTTTCGATGCGCTCCTCACAGCCCCAAACCGCTGAAATGAAGAATGGTCTAGATCTCCTAGACCAAAGTGCCCCAATTCTGGTCTTTCTGGTCATCTCTCTCTCTCTCTCTCTCGCTGTCTATCCAGGTCTCTTGTGGCGAGCTCTCTGACTAACTGGCATTGCAGTTGCTCTTTCCAAGAATGTTCCAGCGCCGTCTGCGTCCTTTAAGGAAGCAAACACCTGGTCCATGGTCTTCTTCAGAGACGATAACGCAAACTGCCACCAGCACAACAGCAATCATGGGGCAACCAAATATGGGGCAATGGCGAGAATCCTGGGCCCTAACTGCTAAGGACGAAGGCTTCAAAGCGGTGAGCACAAAGGAAAGTAGAATCACCCGGACACTACAAGCTGTAGGGTTATGATAGGAGACTCCCCGAAAAGAGCCAGGAAAAGTGCAGGCCAGAAGTTGAACCTTGTGACTAAGTCCTAGTCAATCCGTTGTTCATGTAATGCCTCGCCTCCTGTGCAGCTACGCGATCTGCAATCTGTTCAATGGTCGGACGAAGATCTCGAACCTCACAAATTTGGCGTGACAAAAGGAAAAGAAAAACAAAACAGTGGCGTAGCAGATTTTATATAGAGACACATATGTATGTGTGTACATGTTAATACATAACGGCAAAACATCATTTGACTGAAAAACTGACAAAGCAAGAAAGGGACAAAACCGCGGTTGTGTTTGTGTCCACGGATACAGCAAGTACTACAACTCATAATGCGACAAATTGCTGAGACTTTCCTGATAGCAAATTCACGCAAATTGTATCATGCCCGTGCACCTCGCTCTTGGCACCTTTGCAGAACCAACTGCCCGACTCGGTGCAGTTCTAAGGCCGTTCTAAGTAAGTCTATGGCTAAATGATTCTGAATGTGCTGTGTCGCAATGTGACAAAGTCTTCCCCGTAGTAGTCACTGAGTAGTCGGGTGACCTCTTTACCGATTCAACGAAAACCAGGTGGGGACCAAATTCACAAGGAAGACTTCAATTAACCAAAACAAGGGGGGGCCTGAGAACCCAAAAGCAAAACGACAGCAAGCAAGTCGGATTATAATGATTGGTTGACCAACTTTTGAACATGTCTACGCCGGTGGCCCAACTCTCTATGAAAGTAGACGACAATGTGGCCAGAAAGGAAGTAGGGAGGAGACGAGAAGATAAAACACCCGAAAATATATATTGATAAGGAATGGTGATAAAATATGATGATAATCATGATGATGATGAAGATGATGATGATGATGATGATGATGATGAAGATGAAAATGATGATGATGATGATGCTGAAGATGAAAATGATGATGATGATGATGATGATGATGATGAAAATGATGATGATGATGATGATGATGATGATGATGATGATGAAGATGATGATGATGATGATGATGATGATGAAGATGAGAAGATGAGGAGATGAGAAAATGAGAAGATGAAAAGATGAAAAGACTAAAAGATGAAAATGAATGAGGTCTGACGCAGGTCAAACGTCAAAATAAAAATATTTGCACAATTTGAGGTTTTTTGTCCCCGCAAGAAATTTGCTACAGGGTTGGTACCTGAACGAAAGTCAGAATGACACGAGATGCTGGAGGTTTTACAGAGAAAATTTAAAACGCAGAGGCCTCTACACGGAGAAGCCTTACACACAAAACTTTTACACAGAGCAGCCTTTGCACACAGACGCTTTTACACACAGGGGTATCGACTGA
>BGPT01001824.1:42241-50761 GCA_003297045.1 Symbiodinium sp. clade C Y103 | reverse complement strand
CTCCTTCTCCCCACCCATTTCCACGCACTCCCTTGCACCCACGCCGTCCGCAGCCGTCCGCGCATCCAAGCTCGCTCATCTCCAGCGGCTCCTTCTCACCACCCATTTCCACCCACTCCCTTGCACCCACGCCGTCCGCAGCCGTCCGCGCATCCTTCTCCCTACCCATTTCCACCCATGCCGTCCGCAGCCGTCCACGCATCCAACCTTGCTCATCTCCAGCGGCTCGTTCTCCCCACCCATTTCCACCCACTCCCTTGCACCCACGCCGTCCGCAGCAATCCGCGCATCCAAGCTCGCTCATCTCCAGCGGCTCCTTCTCACTACCTATTTCCACCACTTCCCTTGCGCCCACGCCGCGCATCCAAGCTCGCTCATCCCCAGCAACTCCTTCTCACTACCCATTTCCACCCATCCCTTGCACCCACGCCGTCCGCAGCCATCCGCGCATCCAAGCTCGCTCATCCCCAGCGGCTCCTTCTCCCTACCCATTTCCACCCATGCCGTCCGCAGCCGTCCGCGCATCCAAGCTCGCTCAGCCAGCTCGCTCAGCCCCAGCGACTGCTTCTCCCTACCCATTTCCACCCACTCCCTTGCACCCACCCCGTCCGCAACGCTCCGCGCATCCAAACTCGCTCATCTCCGGCGTCCAGCGGCTCCTTCTCCCCACAAATTTCCACGCAGCCGTCCGCGCATCCAAGCTCGCTCCTCTCCAGCGGCTCCTTCTCATTACCCATTTCCACCCACTCCCTTGCACCCACGCCGTCCGCAGCCGTCCGCGCATCCAATCTCTCTCATCCCCAGCGGCTCCTTCTCCCTACCCATTTCCACCCATGCCGTCCGCAGCTGTCCGCGCATCCAAGCTCGCTCATCTCCAGCGGCGACTTCTCCCTACCCATTTCCACCCACTCCCTTGCACCCACCCCGTCTGCAGCCGTCCGCGCATCCAAGCTCGCTCATCTCCAGTGGCTCCTTCTCCCCACCCATTTCCACACTCCCTTGCACCCACGCCGTCTGCAGCCGTCCGCGCATCCAAGCTCGCTCAGCCCCAGCGACTCCTTCTCCCTACCCATTTCCACCCACTCCCTTGCAAACACCCTGTCCGCAACCGTCCGCGCATCCAAGCTCGCTCATCTCCAGCGGCTACTTCTCCCCACCCATTTCCACGCACTTCCTTGCACCCACGCCGTCCGCAGCCGTCCGCGCATCCAAGCTCGCTCATCTCCAGCGGCTCCTTCTCCCCACCTATTTCCACCACCTCCCTCCCACGCCGTCCGCAGCCGTCCACGCATCCAAGCTCGCTCATCCCCAGCGGCTCCTTCTCACTACTCATTTCCACCCACTCCCTTGCACTCACCCCGTCCGCAACCGTCCGCGCATCCAACCTCGCTTATCCCCAGCGGCTCCTTTTCACTACCCATTTCCACCCACTCCTTTGCACCCACGCCGTCCAGCCAACCGCGCATCCAAGCTCGCTCATCCCCACGCAGCCGACCGCCCAAGCTCGCTCATCCCCAGCGGCTCCGTCCGCAGCCGTCCGCGCATCCAAGCTCGCTCAGCCCCAGCGGCTCCTTCTCCCTACCCACTTCCACCCACTCCCTTGCACCCACCCCGTCCGCAACCGTCCGCGCATCCAACCTCGCTCATCTCCAGCGGCTCCTCATCCCCAGCGGCTCCTTGTCCCTACCCATTTCCACCCATGCCCTCCGCAGCCGTCCGCGCATCCAAGCTCGCTCATCCCCAGCGGCTCCTTCTTACACATTTCCGCCCACTCCCTTGCACCCACGCCGTCCGCAGCCGTCCGCGCATCCAAGCTCGCTCATCTCCAGCAGCTCCTTCTCCCTACACATTTCCACGCACTCCCTTGCACCCACGCCGTCCGCAGCCGTCCGCGCATCCAACCTCGCTCATCTCCAGCGGCTACTTCTCCCCACCCATTTCCACGCACTCCCTTCTCCCTACCCATTTCCACCCATGCCGTCCGCAGCCGTCCGCGCATCCAAGCTCGCTCAGCCCCAGCAGCTCCTTCTCCCTACCCATTTCCACCCACTCCCTTGCACCCACCCCGTCGCCGTCCGCGCATCCAAGCTCGCTCAGCCCCAGGGGCTCGTTCTCCCTGCCCATTTCCACCCACTCCCTTTCCCTTCCTTTCCCTTTCTCCCTTCTTTCCCTTCCCTTCCCGTTCCTTTCCCTTCCTTTCCCTTCCTTTTCCTTCCTTTCCCTTCCTTTCCCTTCCTTTCCCTTCCTTTCCCTTCCTTTCCCGTCCTTTCCCTTCCTTTCCCTTCCTGTCCGTTCCTTTCCCTTCCTTTCCCTTCCTTTCCCTTCCTTTCCCTTCCGCACCCTTGCAGCCACACTGTCCGCACACCACCGTTCAAATCAGCTCGCTCCCCACGCGGTTAAGGAAACTAAACGAGAACCCAAGCATCGAAGATGCTTTTGGGAAAAAGTGACGAATATGATGAAATGACGGTGAAAAAAGTAAAGTTGAAGACTGAATACTTCGTGGAAGCAGTGCTCTGCATGAAAGAATGGTGGTCGCGGCTGTTGCCTGCATGCCCCTCCACAAGCGTCAGCAAGGTTTGCTTCACCTGCGGTCTATAATGTCGAAACGCTTAGATATCGAAAGCAAGAGCTGTCTACACAGGCTTCAGTATACATGGCTTCAACAGATGTTTATGGATGTTTATGGTATACGGCTTGAAGGATGGGAAGAATGGTCAGAGTCTTGACCTAAAGAATAAACACACGCACGCAAGAAAGTGCAGTGCGTGAACACATCAAAAAAAGGAAAGAAACTGAAGAACGGGCATACTGAAATGCTTAAAGCAAAGTTCCACAAATCCTTTAAGATGTACAAAGCATGCTGCGAAAGAGGATACTGTCGTGATTGTATCAAGGCGCAAACAAGGGTGGCAATCTGAGCTTTTGAACAACAAAAAGTGGCACCTTAAATGCCTTACATCTTCCTCGTTCTATCCTCGTGGCTGAGTTAGTGGCCAAAAAGACACATTCTGGATTTCTTGATATTTCTTGTGATCCCTTCTTCTTCGTCAAGTGCTGCCCAAGGGAATTCTGCAACTTGCTGCACTGCCCTGAAGCTGCTGATTCTCGTGAAGCAGGTCTGAACACATGGAATCACCCGCTGATTCTGCAAAAATCCCCTGTCTTTCTGCCGCTTTCTGCAAAAGCCCGAAACAAGGCCCGACCAAATCGCTCAAGTTGCCTCGCTGATGCCGCGCTGAGCTGTTGCCATGCTCTGTAGCACCACAGGCAGAACATCTTTAGCATCCTGCCAAGTGGATACAAGTGCATCCCAGAAGAAGTGACCCAGGTGGAGATTGATTTAAGTGACATCTTTAGATACTTTAGATGTCTTGATTTAAGTGCAAAGGGTCTTTCCTCGAGTCGAGACTTTCTAGGTGCCGAGTGTCCTCTCAGAGTTTCCCAGATTTTTCTACACATGTCCTAGTATACCAACATGAGTTTGAAGATGTTCGCATACTGCGCAACTATGACAAGAGTACTGAGTTGGTCTTGCCCTGGAGGATGGGTTTGCCTGCGTTGCCATGCAAACGTTGATCCATCTTAACATGTTCAGATATTCGCAAGCATTGAAAGCATACAGCATATTATGCATCCTTGGCACCGACCAGTATCAGAACTGTTGTCGGCTGGAACCTTGACACAGCAAATATCTTGGCGTCCTCTGGTTGCTTGCCGCGAGCTGCAGCTCCTTTTGCCTTCTCATTGCTCTCAAAAATAAGCGCAAATGAAATCAAATTCATCCATGGTTCGCATGTCATTCCTTTTGTCATTCATTTTGCAACCCAACGGCTAGGTGTTCATGCATTAACTTTTTTTGCACGTATGTATGTATGTATGTCTGTCTGTATGTATGGATGGATGGATGGATGTACGTCTGTATGTCTGTATGTCTGTATGTATGGTATGTATGTATGTATGTCTGTCTGTATGGATGGATGGATGTACGTCTGTATGTCTGTATGTCTGGATGTCTGTATGTATGGTATGTGTGTATGTATGGTATGTGTGTATGTGTGTATGTATGTGTATGTGTGTGTATATGCGTATGTGTGTCTGTATGTGTGTATGTGTGTATGTGTGCATGTGTGTATGTGTGTATGTGTGTATGTCTGTATGTCTGTCTGTATGTCTGTATGTCAGTCTGTCTGTCTGTATGTCTGTATGTATGTCTGTCTGTATGTCTGTATGTCTGTATGTCTGTCTGTATGTCTGTCTGTCTGTACGTATGTCTGTCTGTATGTCTGTATGTTTGTATGTCTGTCTGTATGTATGTATGTATCTGTATGTATGTATGTCTGTATGTCTGTATGTCTGTCTGTATGTCTGTATGTCTGTATGTCTGTATGTATGTATGTCTGCCTGTATGTATGTCTGTCTGTCTGTATGTCTGTATGTCTGTATGTCTGTCTGTATGTCTGTATGTCTGTCTGTCTGTATGTATGTATGTATGTATGTCTGTATGTCTGTATGTCTGTCTGTCTGTCTGTCTGTATGTATGTCTGTGTATCTGTCTGTATGTATGTCTGTCTGTCTGTTTGTCTGTCTGTCTGTATGTACGTATGTCTGTATGTCTGTATGTATGTATGTCTGTCTGTATGTCTGTATGTCTGTCTGTCTGTATGTCTGTATGTATGTATGTCTGTGTATCTGTCTGTATGCATGTCTGTCTGTCTGTATGTCTGTCTGTATGTATGTATGTCTGTATGTCTGTATGTCTGTATGTATGTCTGTCTGTATGTATGTCTGTCTGTCTGTCTGTATGTATGTATGTATGTATCTGTATGTATGTCTGTCTGTCTGTATGTATGTCTGTCTGTCTGTATTGCTGTCTGTCTGTCTGTCTGTATGTATGTCTGTCTGTATGTCTGTATGTCTGTATGTCAGTCTGTCTGTCTGTATGTATGTATGTATGTATCTGTATGTATGTCTGTCTGTATGTATGTCTGTCTGTCTGTTTGTCTGTCTGTATGTATGTATGTCTGTATGTCTGTCTGTCTGTATGTATGTATGTCTGTATGTCTGTATGTCTGTATGTATGTCTGTCTGTATGTATGTATGTCTGTATGTCTGTCTGTCTGTATGTCTGTATGTCTGTCTGTCTGTATGTCTGTCTGTCTGTATGTCTGTATGTCTGTCTGTCTGTATGTCTGTATGTCTGTCTGTATGTATGTCTGTATGTCTGTCTGTCTGTCTGTATTGCTGTCTGTCTGTCTGTCTGTATGTATGTATGTCTGTCTGTATGTCTGTATGTCTGTATGTCAGTCTGTCTGTCTGTATGTATGTATGTATGTATCTGTATGTATGTCTGTCCGTATGTATGTCTGTCTGTCTGTATGTCTCTCTGTCTGTATGTCTGTATGTCTGTATGTCTGTATGTCTGTCTGTCTGTATGTCTGTATGTCTGTCTGTCTGTATGTCTGTATGTCTGTCTGTCTGGCTGTATGTCTGTCTGTCTGTATGTCTGTCTGTCTGTCTGTATTGCTGTCTGTCTGTCTCTATGTACGTATGTCTGTATGTATGTATGTCTGTCTGTATGTATGTCTGTCTGTCTGTATGTCTGTATGTATGTATGTATGTGTATCTGTCTGTATGCATGTCTGTCTGTCTGTTTGTCTGTCTGTCTGTATGTATGTATGTCTGTATGTCTGTATGTCTGTATGTATGTCTGTCTGTATGTATGTCTGTCTGTCTGTATGTCTGTCTGTCTGTATGTCTGTCTGTCTGTATGTCTGTCTGTCTGTATGTCTGTATGTCTGTCTGTATGTATGTCTGGCTGTCTGTATGTATGTATGTCTGTATGTCTTTCTGTCTGTTTGTCTGTCTGTATGTATGTCTGTATGTCTGTCTGTCTGTCTGTCTGTATGTATGTCTGTCTGTATGTCTGTATGTCTGTCTGTCTGTATTGCTGTCTGTCTGTCTGTATGTATGTATGTATGTCTGTATGTCTGTCTGTATGTCTGTCTGTCTGGATGTCTGTATGTCTGTCTGTCTGTATGTCTGTATGTCTGTCTGTCTGTATGTCTGTATGTATGTATCTGTATGTATCTGTATGTATGTCTGTATGTCTGTCTGTCTGTATGTATGTCTGTCTGTCTGTATGTATGTCTGTCTGTCTGTATTGCTGTCTGTCTGTATGTATGTATGTATGTATGTCTGTATGTCTGTCTGTCTGTATGTCTGTCTGTCTGTATGTCTGTATGTCTTTCTGTCTGTATGTCTTTCTGTCTGTATGTCTGTCTGTCTGTCTGTATGTCTGTCTGTCTGTCTGTATTGCTGTCTGTCTGTCTGTATGTATGTATGTATGTCTGTATGTCTTTCTGTCTGTATGTCTGTATGTCTGTATGTCTGTATGTCTGGCTGTATGTATAAGGGTGCCAGGTTCCAGGTTTCAGGGTTCCAATCCCTTCTGAGTGGTTTCCATCCATGATGCACGAGTCCCACACCCATAGATTGAAACCCAACATACACTCGTGTTGGGAAGTTTGCAAAATAGTAAGATGTGACATATTATATAATTTACATAATATGTAAATATATAGTAATATATATATATATATACACAAAGAAATACAAACAATGACAAGCATTGGGAAAAAATGTCAATTCTGTGGCATTTGCCACATCTTGTAGTCAACATCTCATATGTATAGTTAGGTAGGCGACTTGACCAAGATCGGTATCGAGGCTGTTTTCGATGACCCTTACAGTGTTTTAGGGACTTTTTAAGACCTCCATTTTTGATACCTTCTCCCCGGGGGGGTTTTCGGGGGTGGGGGGGGGGCTAATAGCGTCCTTGCTTCTGCGTTCCTTCATTTGTAACTTCTCACACGCTCTTGATGCTACGCTGCTGAAGTTCTCTTGCAACTTGTCACACGCTCTTGATGCGGCGCTGTACCGATCATGGTCAAGTGTCACACATGTGTTCTCTTTTTCACATGAATTTGCTTTGTCTTGGAAGTACAAACAGAATGATGCATTCCTGGCGGGCTGCAAATCATTTGAAAACAAGACAATGAATTAAAGACCAAACAAAAACGATCGCATGTTCATTCGATCAAACTCCATGTCGGACATGCCATGTCGGGCTCCGAAGACTTAATACATTGATGCTTCACGTTTCTCGGCAATGCAAGCCTCTTGCCGGCCTTGGTGATGGCAAGTCGATAAGACACATCTCTCTTTCTGACCCAGGGGTTTGGTTTGGCGATGGTTCCTCATCTTATCCGTCTTATGCCTTGAGAGCCCCAATTTTCCAAACCCTGAGGCACCTCAAGAAACATGCTGAACTCATTACGAAGAATACGTCAAACAAAGAGCATACTTCAAACAGTTTTGTCTGCACTCAGGACCACACATGGATCCTCTGAGCTTTCCATGTGTTCCCTGCGCATGTTCAAACTAGAAAGTTGTGTGTCTGTGTGTTCATTTGCTCTAAAAACGGCGGGTCAAATTAAAAACAGCATCAAATGTCAAAGGTTCCTGGATTCTGGCCTAATCTGACCAAGCGCATCTTCATGGAATGCCATCAGCTCGCTTCGCAGTTTCTGCGTGGCCTGACGCTGAGATGACAGTATTTCGGGGCCAAAAGCCGAAACATCGAGTCTCCGGAAAACCATTGCAAGGCGATCGGCGGATAGAAAAAACAACACAAATCCAGGGTCTCCAGTCTCCAGTGCAGGAGAAAATCTGGTTCAAATTGTCAAGTTCATCTACGGTTTAGCTGCCTGATTGCAGTGACGTTGCACTTGGGATATGATTTGTTCACCTCAGGACCAGCGCAATCCTCGAAACCGTTTAGCTCCAGGTAAAGGATGGTGAAGAAACACTACAAGGATCTACAAGGCATACACCAAATATGACTGATATCAAGTGACACACTCACGACCTACAGAATGCAAATGACGGAGAAGGAAAACAACCACTTGCAGCACAAATCAGGAGAATGGACTTCTTTGCAGATTGATCCGATTGAACAGTACAGTAGGCACCTTGTACAACTGAACTCCCCAGGTGTGAAAGGGACATAAAGGGACACTTGCAAATGGTGTGTTTGTTCGTGGTTCTCAATCAAGTCATCCAACAGAAAGTCCTACGACATTTCTGCTCAGAACAAATGGCATGTGGCAGTTTGTGGCAGCTAGTGGCAGCTTGTGGCAGCATGTGCACTACGTGCACATGCACTGCACCTTGTAGCTCCAAACGATTGCCCAATGAAGTCAGCAGCTGATCCTGGCCCGGCAAAGCATAGGCACAGCATAGGCCCAGGCAGGGCGCAGTCGTTCCCCTCCGCTCCCCTCGCAAGTTTCGTGATTCGGTTTGGGCTGTGAAGTTTGGCAAGGTCTTCTGTCAATGGAGATGGCTGAGTTGAAAACACAAAGATCACAAAGCTTCATCTGATACTGCTTTTGTCAGATCAATATTTCATGGTTCCTCATCAAACCTTGATTTTCCTTTTTGCCGAAACGCAAACTTCCT
>BGPT01001824.1:29741-37241 GCA_003297045.1 Symbiodinium sp. clade C Y103 | reverse complement strand
CTGCGTATGGAAAGGCTCAGGGCCTTTAAAAAAAAAGAAGCGACAGAGTTCTCTCAGTTTTTCCAGCTTGCTTCCCTACCTTCGCTTCTTCTCCACCCATTTACGACGGACAAGACCGGGCAACAAGTCCAGAGTGATGGAAAGATCCTGCACAACTACTACACAAGTGAAATTGAACGGTGGGAGAGTTCTCTTCCAATATGATGACCGTCCAAGACACTTCAACAAGCTCTTGTGGTCACTGCAAATGCCAGCCTTTGGATTCATGTGCTCTTCCGACTCATCTTTGACCAAAGACTGACCCTTCATCCAATTCCAATAAGTATGCAGAAATACCTCAGGAAAGTGACACGAGCTGAAAACCCAAGCGTATCTGCATATATCTGGACCCCATACAATCAAAAGGTGCATTTGGGCAACATCTTTTGCCACAAAATATGTTCAAATTCCTCAAGCTGTTCAAGCTGCGATCATTGGATTCTTCTTGTCAGCCTCCACAGCATAGAGACGCGAAGCCAAGGAGAATGTATCCAGCACGATGGCTACGAAGATGTTCAGAAGAACAAAATAGATCAAGGCCTCGGAAGCGAAGAATTCAAGACATAGCAAGAATATGCAAAACATCTGTGGAGGGGCACTTGTTTCAGCTACATGTTGTTCAACCATCATTCCATCACAATGCCTCCAAATGCGTTTTGTTCACTTTTGTTCCACATATCCAAAATACCTGTAAACACGGAATACGTGTCCATGATGGCATGAAATTAGTGTAATTCATTTGCAGTTCGTTCATAATTTATTTGCAGTATATATATAATTATATATTAAATATCTATCTGTGTGTGTGTGTGTTTGTTCTGGAAAGCTCTACTGGGCGCAGCGCAATGTATCCAAGGAATATCAAAGTAACGAGCTGATCCTGCACCGCACACAGTGCAGCACCACACTGCACCGCGCTGCACCAACGGATCTACCAACTGATGCACCCCAACTGTCTCAGACTCTCACAATATTGACATATCTTGACTAACTCATTAATTTGACAAGTCTTGACAAGCTCAGTCCAGGGAGATGTCAAGGAGCTACGATTTTTGAGTTTACACCCGGTGTACCTCAAACCGTTTACACGTTTTGATGAAAAATAATCTCCTTGCCAGGTCGAAACCATTCAATATCAATGGAATAGCCATCGATCAGTAGGAAGAACAAAACCTTGGGCAAATACACACAAGACTTTGCACAATGGGTTTGAAAAAAAGAAATGGTATATACCAAATCTCCAAACCTCAAGCGTACACAGTCATGTCTGCATGAATGTCCGAGTACTGGATAGTCTGAGACAAACACCAAGAACGATCCAGGGATTGTGACAAAGTTTCTGTCCGTTGTGCCAAGACCAATCCTGAGCGCCCAAATCTGCTGACAGGACTTCCGGAACTCGAGGCAGCGGACTTCCACCAAAGGAGCTTTCAACCGCTGCATCTGATCGTCTTGGTTTGCTGTATTTCAACACTTTCAGACGATTACACATACATTACACATAGATTACACAATGACAATAGGCTACACATAGATTACACAGCCCATACAGATCTTACAGGATCCCTAGCGGATGCTTAGCGGATGTTTACCCGATTCCCACCAGGTGCCGGCCCTGTCAAGCTGCGAGAAGGCCACTGCAAAGCCAAAGAAAACAACCAAGAGCAGTGCAGCGAAAATAATCAGCCTCCAGGGACTCCGGGGACTCCGGGGACTCAACGCAGAACTTGCAAAAGTCGCACATCACGCTATTCCAGCGCGTGGAACCGAAGCATAAGCAATTGTCGCACAATTTTTGGCACAAGTCACTGAAAAAAATGTTTTTTTTGATTAGCAAGAACAAAAGTGTGCCTGGCAGCACAGGACTCCAGGATTCTCACCAAAAGTCGGAAGTAACTGCTCATGCAAAGGTACTTGAACCTCGCAAGGAATATTAACAACAGGCAAGAATCCAGCAAATTGATGGACAAAAACATAAACAACATGCCATCACAGCAACGTTTTTTCCGCAGGTGCTCAAAATTCGTGCCCTTGTTCTGCAATTTCAAAACGGCACTGTTTCTGGCACAAGAATTCGCGTCAGCCTGTGATGTATGCTAAGTTTGCCACAGTTTCACCCAGCAAGTGATTGAAAGCAGAGCTAGGAGGTTGTTGCCTGTAGTTCAGATTTGCGTTGTTAAGTTAAATGTCAACACAACAGTCGAGGAATGAAAGAACCCACACAGAGACGTAAACAAAATACACAGAGATATACAGAACTGATAGATTGGTTGATGTTGGCAAATGTTGGTAAATATTGGTTGGTAGTGGCAGTATGGAACAAACTCATCCAAGGCCACGGCCCAAGACCAAAGGTTCCATGAGCTGCCCGAACGGCCTCGAGAAATGGGCGAACTGTTTGTGGGCAAAAACGAATTGTTCTTCGGTGTTATGACATTCATGTTCCTCTCCATACGGTATATATTTTTCTGCTGGCCGTGGAACGTCTGATTTGGTCGTACCTGTATACAAGTATAGGCCGCACAAGGCGGGCGCAAGAAGTTTCCAACAATAAACTATGTTCCCATAAGAATGTCCACGAAAAATGAGCAACCCCTTCGCTGAGGCACCTCTGCTCTCAGCTACTTCTTCTCTGAGCAGGCACTTATGTGGGCTATTTCTGCTCTGAGTTGCCTCGCTGCTACCTCTTCTGTAGTTTCTGCAACCCAATTTTTTCTTCGCGCAGCCAGCACTTGCGTTTTGCAACGTTCAGCTGCAATCCCGTATAGCACAAGAGTATATAGCACTATGGTGAAAAACTGCATTATGCGTTTAGCAACCTCCTTGCCAGGAGCGTCACAGCAAAAATCACGTTTGCTGCGCGCAGCCGTGCCAATGCGTTTTGCCCCAACCAGCCGCAAGCATCGCTCTGAATCGACCAACGCTGACCATGGAAACTCGACCCCACAAATCCGGCGCTGCTCCGAACGCCTCAAGTTTGACAATTTTTAGGTGAAACCGATCTCTCGCTACAGTCGGTGCACATTTTATCTTCCAAAGCGCTTTTTGTCGACGCCTTTCCCGCAACCGCGGAAACAGAGACTCCACTGCGGCGACCACGGAAGCCACTTTACCAGAAGAAACACACAAGGTGAGAGAATTTGTGAACAGACTTGAGAAGAGGCAGGAAGAGGCGAGAAGACTTGAGAAGAGGTGAGGCAATGTTCCCTACGTTGTGTCTACGTTGGGCCCACCTGCCGCCAACTAGGCCCCAAGTCGCACCATGTTGGACATGACTTGGACCCACATGTGCACAGCATGACCTGAACTTGGGGTCCATCTGGGTTGGCTTGGGCCCAACTTCAGCCCAACGTAAACAATTGGCTCCAAACTTGGCCCAAGTTGGATCCTACATAGGCCCGTGTGGCGCTATTCAAGGTTTTTTGGCTTCGATGTCGTGCTGGGGCGTGTTCCCCATGTCGGGCTTGTTTTGGGCCCAACTTTGGCGGTTGCCCCCAACACAGGACTATGCTGCGTCATGTTAGACCTTGTTGAACCCAGAAGCTGGAGCCAACTGGCCAAGGCACACTTTAGGCTCAAGTTCCGCCCAAGTCGGCTCCTGCACAGCCCAACTTAAAGCCAGGCACGGCCAAGTTTGACCCCAGTCAGCTTTGTCTGGGGCAAGGCGGCCCCTGTTCTTCACCCCGCATCCCCAACTACCATACTCCTCAACTTCTCGAAATCGTCCCTGACCTTCGCAATTTCCCTTCCCGCTTCCAGCCAGCAGCCTTTCAAAAATAATAGGGGCGCGGGCGCTGCTCGTCGCGAAGCGACTAGAGTACAAAAATCAACATCTCCTCTCACATTCGTCCCAACGTCAAACAAGCTTGTGTGAGCTACCAATCCACTGCCGTGAGATCTACATGACCGGAGATCGCCCCGACCAACAAAGAACCAGGCCTACACACGTGCCATGACGTGCCCAACTCAACATCGGGTGGGGGAATTCCGCCCCCAGCCAACTTCCATGAGGACCCCACAGACAAGGATCAACAGAAAAGGATCATCGCAACTTTCATGCAACCACCCCAATAAGATTTACAAAGCCCCGACTGCAAAAGACAAGAGAATGCACGCAGCCGCAGCACCAAGGAACCTTGATGCAGCTGTTCCAATGCACAAAGTACGACTGTTTCGACCACAAACCGATAATGTTCAAAAGCCCCAACCTAGTTTTCTCCCATCACGGAGGTACGTTTCCCCGAGAAAAAAAGTCTCGCGCAACGTCTCGCAGTCAAATCTCGTCCTGGATGCAGCATTTCCACAGCAATCTATCTACCAACGCTACCCTGTGAATCACCAAGGACTCGCACTCTTTTCGACAAGGATTCCAAGCTAAAGCGACGGCGCTCATCCCGTGGCGCAATCGGGCCTACTTTTCCCTGATCGTTGACATAGGTTTACCCGAAAAACAAGCAACCTTGATGCAGCAGCGACAGTGCACAAAGTAGCACAGCACCTGCAAAATAGCATAGCACGGCGGCAGCAGCACGAGACAAAAAACACCGTAAGACCTCAAGTCCATCGCGCGTGCATTGGAAAACCGTTTCGCCCCCAAACCGACGATGCCCGAAACCGTCGCGCGACCGAGCCTACTTTTCCCCGCCCATTGAGGTACCTATACGCAAAAAACAACTTCTAACGTTTGAATCTCACCTTGGATGCAGCAGTTCCACTGCAATCTAGCCACGCTACCTTGCAAAACACTATAGAATCACCTCTTTGCACCTCTTCTCAACCGCCTTCGCGCCACTTCTCTAGCCCCTCTCACTTCTTGTCAATCTCTTCTCAACTTGTCTCACTTTCCTCTCACCTATTCGCTTCTCAACTCTACTCAACCTGTGTTCTCACCTCTTCTCAACCTCTTCCCAACCTCTTCTCAACCTCTTCTCAAGCTCCTTCTCACCTCTTCCCTCCTCTACGCTACTCTCCTCTACTCTCCTCTAGACAACTCGACTCGGCTCTACTCTACTCTAGTCTTCTCTGCTCTACTCTACTCAACTCAGCCCACTGGACTGAAGTCTTCCTTGGTGCAATCAGCCAGCTGGACTTAAGACTTCTTGGCAACTGTGAGTGCTCACTTTACGTAACTCGGAGTTTCTTTATGAAACTTTCTTTGGCAAGGTCTTTCTTAGCAACTGCTGTTAATCACATGTTCTGTTCTTTGCAATTAACGTGTCATGTTGTCTTCCATCGTTATCTTGTATAATCGCTGTTATTTTTTTTCCCCGGAGGGGGAAGGTGGAGGTTGTGGGGGGGGGGGGGGGGGGGGGGGGGGGGGGGGGGGGGCAGCGCCTCCCCCCGAAGTGAACTATGTAAAGAAGTCATAAGTAGTCCCTATGCTGCTATGTTTTTGGTTCTTGTCATTTGCCTTGTGATTCTTGCGGCGGTCATTCATGGAGTCTTTGCCTTGCCATTTGCCTTCTTGTTCTTCTTATTCTTCTCTTTCAATTCTTCGAACTTCGGTTCCTTTGTTTCCTTTTGTTGTTCTTTTGTTTGTTTCTCCTCCTCGTTCTTCTTCTGCTTCTTCATCTTCTTGTTCTTATTTTTCTTCTTCTGCTCCTTCTTCTTCTCTTCTTGCTCTTCATCTTCATCTTCTTCTTTTTCTTCTTCTGCTTCTTCTTCAGCTTCTCCGTCTTCTTCTTATCTTTCAACTTATTCTTTTTTTTTGTTTTTTTCTTCTTCTTCTTTTTCTTCTTCTTCTTCTTTTTCTTCTTCTTCTTCAGCTTGTTGTCCTTCTTCTTTGTCTTCTTCTTCTTCTTCTTCTTCTCCTCCTTCATCTCCTTCTTCGTCTTCTTCTTCCCCGCCTGCCAGGTGAGGGCTGTTAGATTTTAATAAGAGCTACTCGCCCGCCTTCTCCTCCTCCTCCTCCTCATCCTCCTCCTCTTCTCCTCCTGCTGCTCGCCGGCTCCAGATCCTAGTGGGACCGGACCTCAACCGCGAGCCCCAGAGCCCAGTGGGCACTGCCGGACCTCAACCGCGAGCCAGATCCTAGTGGGCACTGCCGGGCCTCAACCGCGAGTCCCAAATCGCAGTGGGCGCTGCCGGGCCTCAACCACGAGCTCCAGATCGCAGTGGGCACTGCCAGACCCCAACCGCGAGCCCCAGATCGCAGTGGACACTGCCGGACCTCAACCGCGAGCTCCAGATCGCAGTGGGCACTGCCAGATAGGATGCCAGAAAGAATGTCAAAAGATATGCCAGATAGGATGCCAGAAAGAATGTCAGAAGATATGCCAGATAGAATGTCACAAGATATACCATATAGAATGCCAGAAATAATGTCAGACGATATGCCAAATAGACTGCCAGGTAGAATGTCAGAATATATGTCAGATAGAATGCCAAACTGATGCCAGATAGAATGTCAGATAGAATGCCAGATAGAATGCCAAATAGGATGCCAGATAGAATGCCAGACTAGATGCCAGAGAGAATGTCAGATAGAATGTCAGAATATACGTCAGATAAAATGTCAGTAAAGAATGTCAGATAGCATGCCAGGTAGAATGCCAGAAAATATGTCAGATAGAATGTCAGAGCATATGTCAGACAGAATGTCAGATAGAATGCCAGGAGGAAGAGGAGGAGAGGACAACTCTGATGAAATCTNAGAAAATATGTCAGATAGAATGTCAGAGCATATGTCAGACAGAATGTCAGATAGAATGCCAGGAGGAAGAGGAGGAGAGGACAACTCTGATGAAATCTAGGGACCGAAGGTCTCTAGATTTCATCAGCGTTGTCCTCTCCTCCTCTTCCGTGCCAGAAAGTTTTGCCAGAAAGAATGTCAAAATATGTATCACACTATATGCCAAATAAAGTCAAATGGTGGGGATCNCCTCTCCTCCTCTTCCGTGCCAGAAAGTTTTGCCAGAAAGAATGTCAAAATATGTATCACACTATATGCCAAATAAAGTCAAATGGTGGGGATCACTCGCAGTAAGTAAGTGTCATTTTTCTTCTTGCTGCCCTTTTTGCTCTTCTCGCTCTTGTCGCTTTTGCTTTTGGTTGCCAACCTTCTGTTGCCACTATTCTTCGTCCTTTGCCTCTTCCTCGCTTCCTCGCTTACTCTTCGTCTTCTTCTTCTCCTTCTTCTTCTTCTTCCTACTAGTATTATTAGCATTATTATTATCACCATTCTTCTTCTTCTGCTGGTTGCCTTTGTCCTCCTGGTGCTACTTCTTGATGCTGCTTCTGTTGCTGTTGCTGTTGTTGTTATTGTTGGTGGTGGTGGTGGTCATGGTCGTGGTTGGAACTGGTGATGGCAGTGGTGGCGCTGATGCGGTGGCGTTAAGGGTGGCAGTGGTAGTGGTGGTGGGTGGTGGTGGGGGGGGGGGGGGGGGGGGGGGGGGGGGGGGGGGGGGGGGGCGAGCAGGGGCAGAGAAAAGGAGTAAAGAATAGAAGCGAGGAAACAGAAAA
>BGPT01001824.1:14465-27046 GCA_003297045.1 Symbiodinium sp. clade C Y103 | reverse complement strand
TCTCAACCCTCCGGAGCCACAAAACATTGGAAAAACACAGTGTTTCGCGACTTTCCTACCTTTTCGCGCACCTGCATCTCTTCTCTTCTGACTTTCTTCGTGGCTGTGCTTTTCCATCTGTCCATATTGTCGGAAGGTTTAGCTTCTAAACTTCCTTCGATAAGATTTGCGTCATTTTGCATCCTTGGGATGTGGGCTAGCTTGTGCTAGCTTAAACACTAAAATCGCTACAGCAAAGAGCAGCACATCGAATCCAAGGCACAGTCCACCCAGAGCGTTTCAAATATCCGATGGGATTCTGACCCAGATAATTGAAGCAAGTCCTCACTTTATCTCAGTTTACTCATCTGAGACATCTGCATTCAGTGGCGAGGTGACAGACATGCCTTGAATATGATATGAACATGACATGAACATGACATGAACATGACATGAACATGACATGAACACGTTACTGCTATGACAAAGCAAATTCTACATATATATTTGAAAGGTTTTGATTTGCTTCCAAGGCTCTTGTACATTAGCCACAAGGAGTACAGTGTGAAAATGAAGAACATCAATGACAGCCTTGAAAAAATTAGAAAGACGGCTGCGAAACGCGTCACTTGCGCATGTAGCACTTGTAATTTGGCACAAGCTTGAAAAGGCCTTGTTATACCTTATTCGAAGTCCTCCAAGAGGCATCACTAAGGCCATGACCAAATGAGAAGAATAAAAGCGAAAAGGTTCGATCCCTGGAGTGATGGTGTGAAGAAAAAGGTCCGCATAGCTGTGCTGGACACCTCAGTCACCAAGCAAATCCTGAGGTCAAATTCAACATCATTCACATCATCATGTCATCGGGTCATTTTTTTATATTCCCAAGTTGGAGGCCGCTCCCAATTCTTTGCTAAGTCCTCTGCAGTGCCTGTCACCGCTCCGTTTGGAGTGAATTCAAAAAGTATCACCTGAGTTCTACCCAAAGCCAGAAAAATTGCAACAGGACTGGAAGCAAATAGTTGGAAAAATTTGGACTCATCAAACGCTTTGACTTTCCAGTCCGTTTCTTTTCAAATCTCAAATGACGCTAACTTGTCCCGATCCTTCCAAAGAAGAAGCCTTGCCTTAAGAGGACCACGAAGAATTACATGAATTTACTGTGCTTGTCGTCGAAACAGGGCATGGGGGGTCCGCCCTTCTTTACACATTTCACACGCTACAAGAGCAGGCACAAATAGGCACAAGCTGCTGGTACTCACTCTTGCTTACACTTGCTTTACGCGGAGAGCAAGAAAGCTCAAGCAGCCCTTATCTTATGGATGTAATTCGGTACAGGTAGGGTGAGACAGTCGTCAAAACACTGCATTTGACAGGATGTTTTTGGGAGACATTTGGGGAAGAGATGTGTAGTCTGTGAAGTTCAGCATACAAACAAAATTAGATTCAATTCCAGGATTCTGCGCTGCAGTACTCGAAATAGAAGATTGGGCAAAGCTGTTCAGGGTTTCCTGGAGAAATGCACCCGCGCTTGCAACTAAGGAACGGTATTCACCTGGGCATCTTGAAGGCCAAGAAAAACGGAAAGGTGAGTATGGAATAGTATGGACAGCAAGGGCGGCAGATTTGCACATTCCAACGTTACATGGGATTCTCAGACCAGGCTCTCTAAGGAACTGAGGCTGCGACTATCACATTCACATTCGTACTCATCGTTGTCAACTCTATTGTAACCCTCAGCAAATTCATTCCAATCCCCATTTGCAGCGCAATTCGAAGGCCGAAGTCTTCGCTGTGCAGGTCTTTATAAAACCGAGGATGAAACAATGGTCAAAGAAAAGGGACAACAAGGTCAAGGGATGAATGTGCCACATGAAAATGTGATGCAACATTTCTTGGTGTGTGTTTGTGAGTGTGAAAACCAGTGGCACACTTCTCACCATTGTTTTGATGCAGGTTCCGCTTTGTCTCAGGCAAGCAACGCACGGGTTTGCTTGTCCACCCACCGCCAAACATGTAGGTCGCTGAGCATGCTTGAAGCATGAGACTTGTTGGCCGGCAGGTCAATAAAGTACCCTGAGCCTGGAACAAAAGAAGCGATTGTGTTTGTAAACGTGAGCAGGCTGTCACCATGCTGATCGGAAGTACAAACATACCACACAGATACACAGAGCAGCTGCACATGGCTGCACATGGCTGCACCATGCTGCACCACTTACTGTTGAATGGCTGCACGCCTGAGTAAGAAGCTGCAGATCCTGTGAGCGAAACCTGCTGAGTTTCTTCTACAGGTCGCCACTGATATGCCTTCCACGGGTTCTGCGCTGTCCAAACGCCAAGAACAGTACTGAAGCAAGGCAAAAACGGTCGAAATAGAATTGGGAGGCAGAAAGGGCAACGGAAGCTGAATCATAGAGTATTTACAAACACAATCATCTTTGCGAACTACCATCGTTCCAAGATTGCACCCTTGTTTATCTCACTGAATATTGGCCAATTTGAACTTTGCCAAGGGTTTGCATCAAATTTGGCCAAGCAGCGTTTGTCAGGTATGTCGGAGCAAAGCGCGGATCATATGGATCCTGGAGACACAAGGCAGAAATAGGCAGAAGGCATCAGCCCTTTGTGTGATGCATCATCTTCGCTACCAATTGCTTGTTGCCTGGCCGCAAAGTGATGCAAAATGAGGATGTAAAATGAGAATGGCTGAAAGAAGGGCCTGGCTCTCTCGGCTGGAATCATAGGTGGAATAGCAGTCCTTCGTGGCCACACTGAAAATGGAGGCACTGGAATGGTCGAACGAGCGAGCTTGCAGCGGCGAACCGAAGCATACCGAAGCATATCGAAGCATGCCGCAGCATACCGAAGCATACCGAAGCATGCCGAAGCATACCGAAGCATATCGAAGCATACCGAAGCATACCGAAGCATACCGAAGCATACTGAAGCATATCGACGCATACCGAAGCATACCGAAGCATACCGAAGCATACTGAAGCATATCGACGCATACCGAAGCATACCGAAGCATACCGAAGCATACCGAAGCATACCGAAGCATACCGAAGCATACCGAAGCATACCAAAGCATACCGAAGCTTACCGAAGCATATCGAAGCATACCGAAGCATACCGAAGCATACCGAAGCATACCGAAGCATACTGAAGCATATCGACGCATACCGAAGCATACCGAAGCATACCGAAGCATACTGAAGCATATCGACGCATACCGAAGCATACCGAAGCATACCGAAGCATACCGAAGCATACCGAAGCATACCGACGCATACCGAAGCATACCGAAGCATACCGAAGCATACCGAAGCATACCGAAGCATACCGAAGCATACCGAAGCATATCGAAGCATACCGAAGCATATCGAAGCATACCGAAGCTTACCGAAGCATATCGAAGCATACCGAAGCATACCGAAGCATATCGAAGCATACCGAAGCATACCGAAGCAAATCGAAGCATACCGAAGCATACCGAAGCATACCGAAGCATGCCGAAGCTCGCAAAGTCTTAAAGTGTTTATTTTGGATATCTCCGCCCCTAAGCAGCCGAAAGACCGGATAGACATGCCGCACGAGCGCTGTGACAATACAGCCAGCGTTGGGCTGCACACGCCTAGGAAATCCCGCTTGGAATCATCACAAAACATCACAAAACAATCTAAAGACAATTTGCGACAATCAAACGATCTCAAACAATCTCAAAGAATCTCAAAACTAGAACTGGAAACTGGAGCCAAAGCACAGTTGCCGCATTCTCAGCGAGCCTAGAAGCACTGTGCTCCGTGTATCGCTTAGGTATCTAGGGCTCCTAGTGAAAGGCCGTGCAACGTCAGGCTGTGCAAGATCCATGTCGCCATGTTCAACTGTTTACTGACTCAGTACTAGAATGATGGAGCTTGCAATTGCAGGGATGCCAGAGATCTGGGCCACTGGGAAGCAGACGCAAGTACTTTAATTTCCACATTTCTCAAAAGAAGGACAGACACTTCCAACAAACACTCTGAAAAGAAGGCAGACAGCAAAGTCCCCAAAGCCCGCAATGCCCCCAAAGCGGGGCTCCAGTAGAGCGGGAACTCGCTATTCCTGATTCCAAGAGTAAAAGACTCGAGCCAGGTAAAATAGGTAACCTCAATGCGCCTATCATGACTATTCATTACTCAAATCAAATCGCGTGCACAGCGGTTGGTACAAGTGTGCCTTGGAGTTGTTCACAAAATCACTGATTGTTCATGTATAACTATCGTTGCATCTAGCCATACATGCATATATGGGAATATGTAGCATATGTGTGCATGTGTGCATGCATGCATGCATGCATGCATGTATGTATGTATGTGTGTGTGTGTGTCTGTATGTATATATGTCTGTATGTATATATGTCTGTATGTCTGTATATCTGTATGTCTGTATGGATGTATGTATGTAGGTAGGTAGGTCGGTAGGTAGGTAGGTCTGCATGGATGTATGTATGTATGTATGTATGCATGCATGCATGTATGTATGTATGTATGTGTGTATGTATGTATGTATGTATGTATGTACGCCTGTGCATGTGTGTGTGTATGTATGTATGTATGTATGTATGCATGTATGTCTGTATGTCTGTATGTCTGTAGGTCTGTATCTCTGTATGTCTGTATGTCTGTATGGATGTATGGATGTATGGATGTATGGATGTATGGATGTATGTATGTATGTTTGTATGTATGTGTGTATGTGTGTATATGTATGTGTGTATGTGTGTATGTATGTATGTATGTAGGTCGGTAGGTAGGTAGGTCTGCATGGATTTATGTATGTATGTATGTATGTATGTATGTATGTATGTATGTATGTATGTATGTATGTATGTATTAATGTATTCATGTAATGTAATGTAATGTAATGTAATGTAATGCAATGCAATGTTATGTGCTGTTCTGTTCTGTTCTGTTATGTTATGTTATGTATATATATATGATGTATATACATATACATGTGTATATGAAGTATATGTGTATATGTGTATTTATGTATATGTGTTTATGTGTATGTATATATAAATGTATATGTATATACATATATATATGTATATGTATATGTATATGTATATATATGTGTGTATATATATATGTATATGTACAGTGTATATGTGTATATGTGTATACGTATGTGTATGTACATGTACATGTACATGTACATTGGATGTAGATGTATATGCATATGTAGTACTATCATAGAATCATCGATACATACATATATATATATACATATGTATGTATGTATGTGCATGTGTGCGGTCATAATAGCAACCGAAGGAAAATTGGAAAGAAGAATCATTGACCTTTCTGCAATTGAGATTCGGAAAGACCGTCTCTATCTGTGCAACCTTTGGCGCATCTACGTCATCCGTGTAGGCAAGCGGAACCAGCTCATTCCTGTACTGCTCTTGGGAAGCTTTACTCCACACACACAGCTTCTGTGCCACTGAAAGCACTGAACTCCCATCCACAAGAATAGTGTTTGGTCACAAGTTCAACAACAATGCCCTATCACTCCATCACTCTATCACCAACAAATACAAGTCTTGCATGCTATCAGCATGATCTGCACATGTTTTCTAGGAGGTTTGCAGAACCTTGAGCAACAACATCTGTGGAAAAATGTATCAAGGTGGACCACCTTGGTCTTTGTGCTTTCTAGTTTGTTTTTTCGGCAAAGATAGGCAAGTTGAGCTTAGCACTGCATCCATGTCCAAAAGCTGGCAACATCTTCTACCTGCGAAATTGTCTGGCTTCAAAGCACTCTGAATCAGGGGCAAGCCGGATAAAAATTCAAAATTCCACATTGGAAAAAGTACTGTCAGGAGATGGAGACAGCCTCTGCACCCCTCCATCGAAGCTGCAGTAAGAAAAGAGAAATTGAGAAATAGTATCAGTAAGCATAAAGCCAGTAACGGTGGCGATTGAAGCAACCAAATGTATGGTCTTGGTTTCCAGCAAGTTATTCAGTCATACAATCTACTTTCAACTGATGATTTGAGTCAAATCTCAAAGCAAAAAGGGACAGAAGAAAGACCAGCAAATCCCAAGCTCTTTCCATAGCGCTCCCAATTGGGTACCCAAAAAGTTCCAGCCTTCTGAATGCGGCAATTGCCATCAGTGTCGCAACCTCTCCAGTAGTCCAGTTGCTCGATACGGCTCTCAAATACATCCTGCAATACAGCTCTCTCCGACAAGACTAAACACAAGCATAGTGATTACTCGACTGTGGCATGAGCAAGGTGACAGCTACAGGTTGTGCCCCTGGTCCTGCGATTGCAAGTTATAAGCATAGGCTGTGACAGATCCCCTGAAGTGCAGTGAGGTGGTTGAAAGTCTGACAGAAAGATTTTGAAATGCAAATCCAAGAGACAAGACTCAAATGCAAATCCGCAGAGCCATGCAGAGATCATGTAGAGACAAGGACTGTGCTGACTTGGTGGACTAATTCTCTAGCGATGTTCAGACAAGAGGCAACAACACCAAGTAGAAGAGTGTTTCGAAGAACATGACCTTCAAATTCCTCTGCAGGGTGACTGTCTCTAAGGCATTGCAAGTGTGGTATTGCCATGAATTGCCGTGCCTACTACGCCTACTATGCCTACCGCTTGCATGGAGGTCAGTGCAGGTTAATGCAGGTTCAAGCGGAGAAAACACCGTCCTGTACTCCACAGAGTTGGTGTGGTAGATTCTGTTGGCATCAATATCCTCGAAGAATTTCCAGAACATGACGTCTCCAACAAAACGATCTTTGTCGGGCGTCTCCTCAAAGATGTCCTGAAAGCGACTTGATCCGGACAAAATCTGACGGCTCAGGACGGCTCAGGGCTCTCAGGACTCTCAGGACTCTGAGGACTCTCAGGACTGCGGAATTCCAACGGCAGGCTGAGCAGAACATTGGAAAACACGTATGACACGTGCCACAGCATGTTCTGGCTCTGAGCCTAAATCCTGCTCAGTCTTACTCACAGAAGGAAGCTGGTGATAAGCCAAAGCAAGGTCTGCCAAGTTTCTTTGAGAAGAACCATTGGACTGGCCTTGGAATCAAGCTGAGAGATATCGCGGTCATTTAGCATTTATATAAAACTAAAATTCTGGAGCGGAAAAGGTAGCATGGTTCGAAAGCAAAGAACTCCCTTGTAGATCCCTTGTAGCCTTTTTCAAACAGATTGCAGAGGAGGTTGCTGTTTGCTGAAGTTCATGTCAGTTCCTGTGAATATCTGCCAGTTGGAACAATCTTAACGCTTGGCTGGACTGGGAGCCGGTCTTTCTTGCTTTGCTGACGATGATGTAGTCGTTTGATCACTATATCTCTGTTCAGGAACCTGGGTTGTAGGACTGCTAGCAAAGTGTTGCACAGCAGGAAGCTTGTTCAAAGCCGCAGTGCAGAGTATGTTGGGCATGAATACGACTTAAGACTTGCATTGAATTAGCTTAGTTGTCAACAGTGGCCGGGAACTTTTCTTCTTTTTTCCTGTCGGATGCCAGATTTCAGTGGGTCTCAGCATAAAATATCCAGTGCACCACCGTTGCTGAATAGTGGGCATCATGTCAATCTCTTGAGGGCCCCTGATAAGACCATGTTTGTCTTTGCTGCAATCCTCCATCTGGCCCATCGGGACTGTCCATGGCTGCGCTGGAAAGCAACAGCCCAAGCTGCCACTAGAAAAAAGAACAGACAAAGCTGCAAGTGCAATATTGGAAGAGTTTTGTCTATTGTTGTTCAAAAGTGGAAAAGATACATGACCCCGTAAAACACATCTATATAGTTTTGACACAAGAATGACCTACGCTAGGAACCCAACAATGACCTACGAGTGAAAATTCATTGATTCTTGCACATGGTTCATGAACCATACCAGCAAGTTCCTTGCAAAAATTGAACCAAAGTCAGGCAACGGTTCCAATGTTTGGTAGGAATCGCTGACAACGTCTCTGCTGTCAAAACCAATGCACAAACTCACATGTTTATCAAAAAAAATATGTACATAACAGTACCACACGAAGCGTCCACATTTATTACAAGAATTCCTTCTTGCAACAGGCGCAAAAAGTCTCAGCCTGCAAATTATGGAGGCATCTGTCTTGGGCCTGCCGATATGAACAATTGTGGACAACAATGATTCATTCTGCAACCCCACAACTCACAAATTCCGGAAAAAAAAAAATATTCACTCGTGCCAAATTATGACTGTCTCATTCAGCACTGTACCGTATTGGTCAAGAAAAATCAATTTCACCGCCAACAGCATTGGCCTGCTGTTCTTGTTTCAAGGCTTTCAAACCACCAGCCAATTCAGCCAGTCGCCGGTCAACATGCAGTTGCCTTGAAAACAAGACGCACACTTTGACAAAGCAAAAAATGAAGTCGCAAAGAAAAAAAACGAACCGTTGTTTTACCGAGTTGCTGGTGTTTCTGCGACAAACATCGTGTGTCCAAATTTTGAATAGTGTCTTCATGACGGCACATGACATTTTGCTGTTCAATCAAAAGCCTTTGCATTGACGAAATGGTTTCTGCTGTTTCCTGCAATTCGCATGGAACCGGTTCGCATGCGTTCTCATCATTCAAAAAGCAGCAAACAAACAAGAAACACATCTTCCAATCATCATCCAGTCAAATTCAATTGATTTGATTGTTGTAGTGTATCGGTGCTGCAAAGTCCTCTGCATCCAGGTGATGTCCAACCCACCGCTCTTGGATTTTTTTTTGTGGAGAAAACTGATGCCCAGAAGTGGAACCGCATGATGTCCTGTGGTTCGCGACCCGTGCAATCTATTCAAAACAAACACAGGCAGCATAACGTACGCAACAACAGTTTGATTGTCCCGCCATTGAAGCCATCAGTTGCAGGCCAATGTCGGCCGATGCTTCTCATTGCACGCCACACTATTTGACAAGAGACGTAACACAAATGATGTTGTTTGTTCCACGAAACCATTGTTGGCGAATGCCGGCACATGTCCACAATTGTGTTTTGGTATCTGCTGTATCACTTGACAGCAAAAACCGGTTGCGCACTTGAATGGAAAAAATATTGGATGGCATTTCACATTTCGGACAAACAAGTACTATGTTAACACTTGCTCTGATCTACAGCAACACGTTTGAAACCTAAACTGCGGACAATCCGAATGATGCTGAAATATTTGCACGAACAAGGGCGGCACAATTTTGATCACAAGGTCAAATTTCCGCAATTCGACCACACACTGCTGAAACAATTTTCCAAATTGACAATTAGTTCACATTCAGACCATTGGAATAATTTATGCCCTACGGTACCAACATCCATTTGAATCATATTCATCTCATGATGCCCGTGTTTTAAATGCATCGTTTTCGACTGAAATTTTGATTCATTTGATGTTGCTACTAAATGGCATCGTTCACATTCACCCAATGGGTATAATCAAGCACGGCCAACAAACAAATTCAGGTTCTGACTATCCAGCTAGCAGATCAATTTACCAACTGGTCCAGGAAAACGGAAAAAAACAGAATACCGATTTGTGTACGAAGGGACATACACAGAAAACCCCACATTGAATCTTAACTCGGTATGGTTGCGTTCTGTGAAAAAAATGCACAGTCCTGAAACCAACCATGGAACTGCACTCCATTCCTCAAGTCCGCAAACATGGAGTGGATTTTGTTCACCAGGAAATCATGCAATTATTCTGTTTAAAAAAAATCCCACCCAAACTGACATGGAACCCAGTGTGGGCTAAAACTGAACCCAAACTGCACCCTGAAACAGTAACCCGCAACATGGAATTCGAACACATCACAGCAAATCGATCTGCAACCTTGAGGGGTGATTTGAGTTAACAGTTAATCTTGAAGGGTGATTTGAAAGTTTTTAAGGCATTGTTCTTGAAAATCTATTTTGCCTGCTCCTGGGCCATGTTAACGGCTCTTGCGCGACCCGATTTTTCACTCCATCTTGAAAATTCATACACAAAAAAATGTCAAAACCTCGGCGTTTTGCATGATTTTACCTGGAGATCGTTCATTTAAAAAAACAGGTCCCACGTCACTGGCGGGGAAGGAACTGAAACAAAAATTCCTTTCAGAAAAGGTCTCGTTGGCGCTTATTTTTCCATATGTTTTGGGTTCCGTGTTCGTCGCACATGATTCCAAACTAAACCACAACGGGCACAAAACATGACACGAAGAGAGAAAAGGGACCCGACAGGAAACGACAACAAAAATCAGGAAACTAAGAGAAGGATGGAAGAAACAACAAAAAACAAAAAACGCAAACGTGACAATTTTACAAAAAGTTTGCTGGAATTAGTGCCCCCAAACTGGTTAGGTTCCATTTGGTTTCCGTTGTGGGTTCGACGAACACACCCGGAGGACACACCGCGGTTGGCAGAGGAGCGGCAGACCCAAAAAGAGCATACCGGGAGACAAAACTAGGTGGGAAACAGCAGGGAAGAGAAACACCTTATGATTCGACATGGACATAATCTACATCAAACATTCCCTACAATATAAGGAAAACCCCCTCCCCCCAAAGAGGTCCTCTTGCACGTTTCCTAAAAAAATTGGAAGGCCGGGTTGGTTTCTGTGTTGGTTTCAACGGTAACAGCACCGTGCACTGCAACTGGCGGAGGGGGGCCCTGTTGAGTTCCGTGTTGGTTCCAAGTCAATGGGAGGAACGGCTTCAAACCAAAACAATGCCAAAACATTTCCAACCTGAGAAGGACATAACGAAAGCCAATTCGAATCTGGGAGCTGGATCAGGATGGAAGGGGACCCATGTTTCCTGCCCTTTTTGCTGCCGTCATAGCGTGCTTTTCGAAAAAAAAAGGCATGAAATCGAGACAGCAACAACACTTAGCAACAGGTGAGCGAATCAATACGGGGAACTTGCCCTAGCAATGCTTCGATCAGCACGCAACATGTCAGGAAACTGTTTTCATACAGAGAAGATTTGGTCTTGAACTCTGACTCCCACCAGATATCTGTAATCAAAGGAAGTTGGGAAGCAATCTTCCGAGTTACGGACACATAGAATTTGATGACTTAGAGTAGTGATGACTTAGAGTAATGGTGACCTAGAGGAGTGATGAGTTAGAGTAGTGATCACTTAGAGTAGTGATGACTTAGAGTAGTGGTGACCTAGAGAAGTGGTGACTTAGAGAAGTGATGACTTAGAGTAGTGGTGATCTAGAGAAGAGATGACTTAGAGTAGCGGTGACCTAGAGAAGTGATGACTTAGAGTAGTGGTGACTTAGAGTAGTGATGACTTAGAGTAGTGGTGACCTAGAGGAGTGATGACTTGGAGTGATGACCTAGAGTAATGGTGACCTAAAGGAGTGATGACTTAGAGTAGTGATCACTTAGAGTAGTGGTGACCTAGAGGAGTGATGACTTAGAGTAGTGGTGACCTAGAGGAGTGATGACCACTACTCTAGAGTAGTGGTGACCTAGAGGAGTGATGACTTAGAGTAGTGGTGACCTAGAGGAGTGATGACTTAGAGTAGTGATNGATGACCACTACTCTAGAGTAGTGGTGACCTAGAGGAGTGATGACTTAGAGTAGTGGTGACCTAGAGGAGTGATGACTTAGAGTAGTGATGACTTAGAGAAGTGATGACTTAGAGTAATGGTGATCTAGAGAAGAGATGACTTAGAGTAGTGGTGACCTAGAGAAGTGATGACTTAGAGTAGTGGTGACCTAGAGGAGTGATGACTTAGAGAAGTGGTGACTTNTCTAGAGAAGAGATGACTTAGAGTAGTGGTGACCTAGAGAAGTGATGACTTAGAGTAGTGGTGACCTAGAGGAGTGATGACTTAGAGAAGTGGTGACTTAGAGTAGTGATGACCTAGAGGAGTGATGACTTAGAGTAGTGGTGACCTAGAGGATTGATGACTTAGAGTAGTGATGACTTAGAGTAGTGGTGACCTAGAGAAGTGGTGACTTAGAGAAGTGATGACTTAGAGTAGTGGTGATCTAGAGAAGTGATGACTTAGAGTAGTGGTGACCTAGAGAAGTGATGACTTAGAGTAGTGGTGACCTAGAGGAGTGATGACTTAGAGAAGTGGTGACTTGGAGAAGTGATNGAGAAGTGATGACTTAGAGTAGTGGTGACCTAGAGGAGTGATGACTTAGAGAAGTGGTGACTTGGAGAAGTGATGACTTAGAGTAGTGGTGACGTAGAGGAGTGATGACTTAGAGTAGTGGTGACCTAGAGTAGTGGTGACCTAGAGGAGTGATGACTTAGAGTAGTGATGACTTAGAGTAGTGGTGCCCTAGAGAATTGATGACTTAGAGTAGTGGTGACCTAGAGGACTGATGACTTCGAGAAGTGGTGACTTGGAGAAGTGATGACTTAGAGTAGTGGTGACGTAGAGGAGTGATGACCACTACTCTAGAGTAGTGGTGACCTAGAGGAGTGATGANGAGAAGTGGTGACTTGGAGAAGTGATGACTTAGAGTAGTGGTGACGTAGAGGAGTGATGACCACTACTCTAGAGTAGTGGTGACCTAGAGGAGTGATGACTTAGAGTAGTGGTGACCTAGAGGAGTGATGACTTAGAGTAGTGAT
>BGPT01001823.1:226-120002 GCA_003297045.1 Symbiodinium sp. clade C Y103 | reverse complement strand
CGCAGCGACTCTTACGTGATGCCGCCGCAAGGCAGAAAACGACCTTGGTGGCAGCAGGTTTCTGCAAGAGATAGATCTGTGTAGCACGGCTCAAAATCATACACACAAACACTTTTACACAAAAACGCTTTTATACACAGAAGCTTTTACACACAAGCGCTTTTACACACAGACGCTTTTACACGCAAAAGCTTTTGCNAAAGACACTTTCACACACAGACCCTCTTACACACAGAAAGCACCTTTACACACAGACGCTTTTACACACAGATGCTTTTACACACAAGCGCTTTTACACGCACTTTTACACACAGATGCTTTTACACACAAACGCTTTTACACACAGACCCTTTTACACACAGATGCTTTTACACACAGACCCTTTTCCACAGAGACACTTTTACACACAGACCCTTTTACACACAAACACTTTTACACACAGACCCTTTTACACAGAAACACCTTTACACAAAGACACTTNCTTTTACACACAGACCCTTTTACACACAAACACTTTTACACACAGACCCTTTTACACAGAAACACCTTTACACAAAGACACTTGCACACACAGACCCTTTGACACACATACCCTTTTACACACAAACGCTTATACACAGAGACGTAAAATCGCAATTTTACCTCAGTTTTTGACGATCGAACCTCATTTCGTGCGGGAAGGGTTCATCCGGGACACTCGAAATCGCAATTTNCACAGAGACGTAAAATCGCAATTTTACCTCAGTTTTTGACGATCGAACCTCATTTCGTGCGGGAAGGGTTCATCCGGGACACTCGAAATCGCAATTTTAACTCAGTTTTTGACGATCGAGCATCGTTTCGTGCGTAAGGGTTGCTGTAGACCCGCGTAAACGTCAAGAATCGCAATTTTACCTCAGTTTTTGACGATCGAACCTCGTTTCGTCCGTAAGGGTTGCCGCAGACCCGAAGAAATCGCAATTTTACATCAGTTTTTGACGATCGAACCTCGTTTCGTGCGTAAGGGTTGCCGCAGACCCGGAGAAATCGCAATTTTACCTCAGTTTTTGACGATTAAACCTCGTTTCGTGCGTAAGGGTTGCCGCAGACCCGGAGAAATCGCAATTTTACCTCAGTTTTTGACGATCGAACCTCGTTTCGTACGTGAAGGGTTCATCCCGGCAAATGGAAATCGCAATTTTACTTCAGTTTTGGACGATCGAACCTCGTTTCGTGGGTAAGGGTTGCCGCAGACCCGAAGAAATCGCAATTTTACCAGTTTTTGACGATCGAACATCGTTTCGTGCGAAAGGGTTGCAGTTCGTGATTCTTCGGAAGCACTGCCCGCCTTAAGAAAGAAATAGAAATTAGCAGAAGAGAGAAAGAGACAAGAGAGAAAAGTCTGCAGATGTGAAGATATGAAGATATGAAGATATGCAGATGTGAAGATATGAAGATGTGAAGTATGAAGATGTAAAGATATGAAGGTGTAAGATGTGCAGATATGAAGATATGAAGATGTAAGATATGCAGGTGTGAAGAGCAGATGTGAAGATATGCGGATGTGAAGATATGAAAATGTAATAATGCAGATCTCTTTTTACGAAAAACCCTTCGCAGACGCTCTCGGGAAAAAAGAAAACAACAAAGACATACAAAGACACACACACACACAGAGACACACTGCTGAACACACATCGTGAAAGGATCGCATCTTGATGTCCTGCACCTTTCCAGGAGTACCAACGACAATCTGCGATTCCACCTTGCCGGCGTGTTATCCACAGTGCAATTTTGCAATGTCGAGGTGTTGGCCATCTTTCGCTTTGATCAACCAATCAAATCAATTTGTTTTTGCCCGCCCAGAAATGCCATCTGCTTTTTCCCAGCACTGTTCGGCTGCTGCAATGTACACGGCACAGCGATTCCTGATGAGTATTCGTCGCAGAATCCACTGAATTTGATTCTCCCAAATATATCGAACCAGTCAGTGCACCTAAGGATTGGTGCGCTTCAGTGATTTTTTGGAAGATTGAATCTCCAATCCTTAGGAGGCCTGCACCATGCAGGCACTCCGCTAAGCTGCGAAGGAGCTGTGCAATTTTGGCCATCCATTCATGGATGAACCATGTGTGCATTAACAATAAAGTGCACGCAGCTACCAGTGGCCATGAACATAGAAAAAGTCAGCCAACTGGGCTGCATCTGCTGTAACCAGGCACGCAGCTACCAGGTCACGGTTCAGCGTGAAGAATCACTCTGTTGCCATTGCGCTTTCAGAGTCCACAATGGTCCTCCGGCAATTCCAGCAGGATTTGGACCCAACTTGTTTGTAGTACCAGAGCTGAACCTATGATTTTTAGACTGATCATGGATGATCATGGATGATCAATACAACTCCGCTTGACTCCTCCTCCATGCTGGCCTTTGGGCCAAGGATCCAGAACCACGACTCTGTGCCATGTCACTTTTGCTGAAAATCCCATGAAAATCCAACGACCTCAGAACCGCACCGGCACTCCACTTCTTCTCCTACTCCAAGTGCTCGGCCAGCCTCACCAAGCTGCCGTGCTGCCTGAATATACCGCCTAACTGAAAATCTAAATTCATCGATTTCATCATTGGAGCACCAAAAATGACTGTTTCATGGTGTATCATGTTGTATCCTTTGTGTATCCTTTGTGACCAAATGTCACCACTTTGTCACTAGGTGTCCCTCGCATGCCTCGCTCTTCGTCTTGCGAGCCAAGGCCAACAAGTCGATTGGCCCGCCAGGCACAGTGGAGCGGTTGACGACAGTTCCAACAGATCCCTGGCCGTTTGAAGTCGTTTGAACTCAACAAACAGCGTTTGAAATCACAAGAAGTCCATAAGGAACAGCATGAAGCAGGATGGAACAGGATGGAACAGGATGGAAGAGGTACCTCTTTGAAAGGATGGGTCCCTGCCACACTTGATGCACTTGATCATGATTTCGGCCATCCCAAATGGCAATTCCTGAGACCCAATCTGAAAGTCTGACCTTTCGCGAAGGCTGCGGTCGTGGAACATGTAGCCTTGCAGCCAGCTCCTGTGCATTCTCAGTGGGCATGAACAATGCCCTCAACAGGGCTGGAGGCATTCAATTCAAAATGCAAAAAATGCTGACACTACAACAGACGGCTTTTTGAAGTGGAGGTGCAGGTGTACAGTCTCAGCATGGAAATGTGAATCTCAAGCTTGGACTTGGAAATGCAAAGGGTTGGTAGGTAGCAAGATTCATCTGAACCCTGCCTGCAGGTCATGTTCCACCTGCGCCTGCCGCTGAGCAGCCTGACGGATCAGAGAGAATGCTTCAGAAAGAGACATGGCACATGGGGGTGGGGGTGCTGAACTCAACAAACTCGCAATATCAGCTGTTACATAAGCTGGACTTGCCTCTTCAGGCGACTCACTTGAGCTGGTTTCACTCCCTGCAGGGAGAGGAGACACAGGAGCTTAGGTGTTTGTGCCTGAAGCCATGAGGTCCAGCTATTTCCGCAAGCATAGGGACAACGAAACCCTTCACAGCCTTCACTTTCATGATGAGGAGCCTGAACATCTGAACAAACAAAAGCAAAACCACCGCCACCCGCACCCTACTTTTATTCAGAGAGGTCCTAGAGTGTCAAGACTCTTGAGCAACCCCCTTCGTATTACAGTACATACATATCTCATTCATGTATATATAAATATATATATATACACATCCATATATATATATACTATTATATACTCCATATATGATTCCCGTACAAATTCAAATTCATGGTTCCTGAATATCCTGAATGGGAACAGATTTCACTTCAGGATCTCACCAAACTTCAGAATCGCTGCCTCCAACTCTCCATTCCCAGGATTCCGCGGTGGAGTGTTGTGCCTACAGCATCTCCCAACAATTGCTGCACCATGTGAGAAGGGTAACTTGATGTAAAAATGGATGTAAGTTGAGATGCAGTTTGATGTAAGTTGATGCCATTTGATGTGGTTTGTCTCTCGATCCACTGAAGTGGCAAGGTCAACGTATGTCCGAGTCGTCCAAAGTTTGCGCCTTGATGCAGAGCCCTTAGAACAACGCAGTGGCGGCCAAAGCCCAGTAAGCTATGAAGATGGATCTTTCGGTATGACTCATGACATGCAGATTTCACCAGTGTTGTTTACTTGAGTAAAATCAACAAGTGATTCAAGTCACCGAATAAAAATTCAGCTAAGATTCCCCAGTGTTTTGGCTCAACCTCCTGAAGATTGCCCAGGGTTGCGCAAACAAGAAAAATGAATGCAGCACTTTGTCGTCCTCGTGTCGCTGACATCTGGAACGCTGAGAAATCGCTGCCTGACCATGTCCCAAACAGAAGTCCTCTATGGTGTCCTCCCTCAACGTCCAATGTCGATAACAAAGGCAGAAAGCTCTGCAAATCCACCGAATCGGCCTGGATCTGTCAGAAGGAAGGCCTGCCTGAGCCACGTCGCATGTCGCTTGAGACAACTTTCGGCACAACTGGCACGTCTGGCACGACCTCTGTGGCCGCACGGGCTCGTCCCAGACTGCTTTGCCTTGGTGATGAGAGCAGTCGCATGACGTTTGTATCACTGGAACTAAGGTGGTGGCTGGTAGACACTGCTCACGCTTGCCTGCATCAAAGCAATGCCAAATCAAAGTATCTAATCTGTAGGTAGCATTGGTAACGCATCCGCCATGATACACCAATTAAAAATAATTCAAACATATATGATCACATATTCATAGAAATTCATAGACATATAATGTGCATCTCTGTGGAAGATCTGAGCCACCCTCCAAGCTTGGAATTTAGCTGGAAGTGGTCAAGAACTGACTGGCTGAGGTGCCTTTCGCGTCGTAGTGCTGGGATGCTTCACCTGCAAACACGTAACCGAGCCATTGATCAACACGTTGAGCTTCATAAGATTTCGAAAGAGTTAAGCTATATAAGATTATATAAGTTCTGTAAGTTATACATCTTGGCTCGCACAAAGGATCACCTCAGCTGTAAAAGAAGATGTCCCGGGCCAAGAGAAGCTGGGAGCTTTTTGCCTGAGCAGATTGCAACGAATTGCAACGAAATGCAACACCATCACCATCTCGCCTCGTTCTCAAACCAGTCGACAACGGGACATGTCCGATCCGACATTCAATATGACAAAAATACGACAAGAACACTAAAACATGATGAAATTGTTGCACAAAATTGTTGCACAAAATTGTTGCACAAAATTGTTGCACAAATTTGTTGCACAAAAGGATCCAAAAGGCACCTGCCAGGTGAGCCTCCTGAGCTCTGCGACTGTACTGTATGAAGGTCCGAGCTACGCCTGCACAGTGAATGCCACCAGGACACAGTCGTCAGATGTAGTCAACATCTGTCAACATTGTAATTAGCTATTCACATCGGTCAACAGCCCACAGCTTTCCACCTTGAACCATAAAGATGGCCGTCCTGTCGGAAGAGATCATGACAAGAATCATAAATGATGGCAACTTCGGACCAAAGGGATTCAAAATGGTGCCTTGGCAGCGAGCGACGGACTGTGGCCCCTTACCAGGTTCATCAAAACTTCTGGGAAAAGGATGGAAAACACAGTTTTCAGATAGTTTCAGAATGGTCACGGTGTCAGATATCTTCAGATTTTTCGCCCTTCTCATCCTTGTCTCACTCAGTGTTTTGAGGGGACTCAAATTTGTATATCTGAAAAACATCTGAACTTCAAGAGCTGCGGCACCTGGGCAGCCTGGGCCCAGCTGCCTGGCAAAAGAAAAACTTGGCAACACAAACACTGCGTCGATCTGCGTCAAAACAGAAGAACGATCCAAGAACAATTCAAAATCTCTATGAATCTCTATCCAATCTCTTCAGAATTCAGTCTGGATAAGTGTTCCATAAATGGCATTGGGGTCCCGCATGGCACCTGTGCTCCAGGGCTCAATGGAGGGCTGCTGTGCCTGCATCGGCTTTGTGCATACATTCACAAGGGTTCTATTTGCCTGTGTGAGCAGCAAAACTCGCAAGTGATGCTGTAAGGGTATTTCACTTCTCGAGAAGAAATATGGATAGCCCAGAGCTGTCCCGAATCACACGCGGTTTCAGTCTTCGGTGGCTTGAATAGCATTGCAGCAAATAGCAAAGTTGATTGACATCTTCCAGTTTGACACCTGCCTCGGGTGAATTGTAGGAACCTGGACAAAATCAATGTCGACAAGGGGTCAACACGGTTTGGTGCTTTCTAAGCGGAAGCCTTGCTCCAAACAGTCTCAGTTGTGGGGCCTCTGTCCGATGGGGCTGGTTCCATCCTGCCTGAAAGTGACCAGCAGAAGTCCAATGACACAGAAACATAACAAGTGTGACCACATGCACAGACTTGATGAGCAGTGAAACAAAACAACTCATCATTTCTGCGAAAGAAAAAGCAAACCAGAAGACAAGAATGGAGCGATACGGTGAAGGGAGAAGCAACCCGCTCATCCATGCTGTGTAAAACGAATGACTTGAAGTCAATGGGTGCCGTCCTCTGTGTGCCTCCTTGTAGCCTGAGAGACAGGGTCAATTTTTTGGCATGCAGGGAAAGAAAAACACATCTGCCTTTGATCACCTTTTCTTTATCACTTGAGCACAGCAAGTCGAAACTTGCCATGGTAATCATTGCTGTCCCAGAGCATGAGTCAATTAATTGCAGCCCCGTGGCAGTCATGCTGCTGTAATGTCCTTTTGCGGGACTCGAATGCCTCAATCAAAGTCTACAATCCATTCCAGCAATGCAAATCACCAAAACTCTAGCGCCAGCCTCGAAGTTGATGATTCCTGCAGAGCGAAAGACAAAAAAAAGCAGCTTAGAATCATTTACTGACACCTTACACAGTGTCATCACACAAACCCAGCTAACACGCAGTCAAGTCATGACCTTAAGAAACAAAGGAACCAATGAACTGACGAAGGAGGTGACCAGAATGACAGCTGGCTACGGAGTGTGAAGTGGATCGCTTTCCTGCTGGACCATGTGCTTGCAACCTCTTCACTGGATTCTACGCAAAGTCTCCATCAGCAGAAACATGTTGCATTCGATTCATGCGCTACAAGTACCTGCTCTAAAGATCTGCTCAAGCTATGCTGGTTTTATGCTGGCTAACAGCAACAGCAGCAACACCCTAAAGCCCTATCGGAATGGAAATAGCTCAAATCTCAAATGGCACCAAGCAGTCCCAACCTCAACAACCGAAGCTTGGGAGCTCCCTCGTCGCGCCAGGGACCTGAAAGAAGATTGATCAGTAGAATAATTCTTAGCAGACGATCCGGGAATGGGAAGGCGTCTGCAAGACTCAGAACTGCACGTTCCTGGCTGATTCACGACCTCACAAAACGTCGGCTTCGCTAGATGGACAACACCTGAAGTATGCTAAGTATGCTAAGTATGCCATTGCAACGCAACCGAGCAGTGCAATCAGTGTCTGGGTTTCCAACTGCAGCAAGATTCCCCGACCCTCTGGGCAGCCTGGTCCAGCTGAGACGGGACTTAACTGAACATCAGGATTCCATAAATATCCATGGACTGAACTTGTCAATAAGATGCCCTTCAAGCATCGTACACGCCAAAACCATCCAAAAGCATTGCTATTGGCCTCGATTCTCGGCGCACCTGAAACGGTGGAGAAAGAACATCAACTGCTCTCATGCGTTTTCACAATGTTTGAACCATATTGAAACATGTCAATGCGATGCTTCCGGCCAAGCTGCATCATTGGCCAAAGACGAGGCTGGTGCATGAGAAATTTCTGATTCTGGAAAAGCTCGAAATGCCTGCAGAAGTTCTGTTAGTTTGCAAAAAAAGGTCATAGCACTGGCAGTTGTCACAAGGGCATTCAAAGCGCAAAAAGGCACATGTTTTTCCATGTTTTTTCCAGCACTTCTTCATACAAACAGAAGATTTGACTAGTCTTGCCAAAGGAGAGGTCGCTGACCTTTTAACAATTCCTGTGCCAGGAAGTTTGAACGATTCTGATTGCTTTCAACCATTCCTGTGCCATCTGTGCCATCCTGTGCCCCTCACCTGGACCTCCCGCACGCCACTTGGCGGTGCGCTGTTCCGCGGCTGAACGATGCCGTGTTGCTCTCCAAGCCCCTCGTGGCGATCCTGCCTCTCAGCGATTCGAGGGACACCCAGGCCAGTGTGGTTTCACAGGAAGTATGGTGAAATCTGTCTCTTTTTCAACAGCACATGGAAAAAGAGCTTCCGCATTTCTGAAACTTCCTGTCTCAGCAGTAAATCCGAAAGAATCGTGCTGCAGTAAGTGCTGATACAATACATTCAATACATTTCAATACCATCAATAATCATACATGTGCACACCACAGCCAGTGAGCTTGGTTCGCCTCTCTGGATTCAATGGTTCGCTCCATCTCTCCAAAGCGACTGCTCGCAGATCTTTTCGAAGTTTGGCTTCTGCAGCTGCACGTTCAGTCGCCAAAGCCTGATAGTTCCGTTCCTCCAAGACAGACGTGCGTCTCAAAGATGTGGCCCGTCTTTCAAGGTGTTCATTCGTTTCGATCGGGCCTAACATCTCGCTAGACCTCTCTTGGGAAAGATGATTTAGTGCCATCGCCCCAATTCTTTCCACATGTCTTTCCATCACTGGCTCAGCTTCACTGTGCTGAAAGGCTTCAGAGTGTATCTTGACATCTGACGAAATGCTGTGGTCGTTGGTTCTGTGGCTGCGGTGGATCTCATTCTCTTTGTCCATTGAGAGATAGCCAGCGTTGCTGAGCCACCCCTCCAGGGCCTGCTCAAAAGCGCACAAGGTGCCCTCTACATGTCTTTTTTGACTCTTTGAGGTGAACTCTGATTTTTTAATACAAATTCATTTCTTCGTTGAAAAAGTTCCCTACAACCAGACTGTGTCACCTGTTTCGTGCTCCAATCATTAGTCCTGTTCAACACATCGGACCACGGATTCTGGTCTGAAACGCGATATTCATCACAAATGCCGCTCACGTCAACAAGCCAAAAGTGAGCTCTAGGCTCTAAGAATTTTCTGACCATTTCATTAGAAGCCTGCAAAATGGTGAAACAACCTGAACACCATCTGAACACTTCCTGAAAACCTAACATCCGATGCCCACTGACGCGTGGCTCCTCCTTCTCTGCCTGCAGCCAGGCTAAGCGGCCCAAGGCCGCCTCTGCGAAGTTGTGTGAGGGACTTGGATGGCTCACCTGTTGCAGGGCAAAAATATCGCAATCATCCGCGCAATCAGTGTCTGCTGGTCCAATGTACAAAGATGTACAAAGTGCAGATGGAGTTGAGCCAATTTAAGAATGCAAGTGGTTCCTTAAATTCTGAGGTCTATGCAGTCAGTGTTTGCACGCAGTTTGACAGTTTTGCGACGTTTCACGCTACCTGGCTCGCGTTGCTGAGACCCAACGTACTCATCCAGGGTGGCATCATCATCTCCGAGGCCTGAACCCTGAGGCCGAAAGGGCCGAAAGGGCCGAAAGGGCCGAAAGGGCCGAAAGGGCCGAAAGGGCCGAAAGGGCCGAAAGGGCCGAAAGGGCCGAAAGGGAAGGAAAAGGGAAGGAAAAGGGAAGGTCTACACTATCTACAGATCAGTCTCTCGATGTCTCTCTTGTAATCCGTGGGAAGCTTGTCAAATCATGTCCTTCCACGTCCATCTGATCTATATTTACGTCTATTCAAAGCCATGGAGTTGCAGAGTCCTGGCCTGTCGGAGAGCAGGCTGGCACTGGGTGGGCGCTGACGAAGGGGACTTGTGACTGGGGAACGGCCCTTGAAGGACCGACGTGGCGAAGGCTCCGCAGCGAGGCTTTCCGCCAAGGACTGTGTATCCCTCCACACGGCAATCCCATCATGGTGTGGCTCGCCTTCATAGCGGGGGGATTGTGGTCCGGAAGAAGCGGCTGTTGATCGCTTTGTCTCGTTCGAGGGCGATACAGCTATCAATTCTCTCCAAGGGCCTACGCCCTTGCCATCTCCATGCGACTTTCTCTGATTGGCGTGTGCATGTGGCATCTCTGTCTGTGCACGAGGCCGAGGTTGATGAGTCACCTGGGCGTCAGTTTGCAGCTTGTAGCCGTTGTAGCCAGTGCTCAACCGCTCCCGTCCATTGAGCAAGCGTCCTGCATCTGCACCCTCAAGTGCCCAAGCTTTCCATGTGAGCCCCGGCCGTTCCGCTACCATCTGCGCGTTGTATGCACAAATTCCAAGAGCCTAACCCGATGCTAGTCGCTACTACACCAGTTGTCTGTTGGGAAACTTCGATAACCGCATAGCCATGGACAGCTATGAATCGAGAATGCATGTGAATGACACCATAGGGTTCGAAATGGATGGTGTTTTTCTTCAGATACTTTTTGCTAAATTCAAACAAGGGCACGAACCAAGCGCTTGCTAAACGCTGAATCTAGTTTTTCCAGAACTGCTAAGTGAACACTGCAAGCTGGCCCAAAGCCAAAGCTGTCGGCAAACGCAGATTGTCAACGCATGTCCGGTAGTGATGTCTGCATTCAATGCCTTGAGGCAAAATGCAATTCTGCCCAATCTGCCCAACCATTTCTAGGAACCTTCCTGGGAAATTTCTCATCTCGTGGCACTGCCTAGGAGGCAGCAGATCAAGGGAAGCTCAATGCCTGGACTCAAAGGAGACTGACCTGCCTGTAAGAGGCATTTCAAAGCAAGATTGGTGCCATGTTTTGTCAAGCTGGTAACTCGCAGGTCCTCTCTTGCATTGTATTTGTTGACTTGACTCTCTCCCTTTCACAGCTATACTTGTATCGTGTTGCATGCATGTTGAATGCAAGTAGGCTTCGAACCAGCAAGAAGTCCATTCCTCGTAAACAACAAACTCCCGCATAGCAAGGGACAGTCAAGCGGACTTCCTTACACAATGCTCTCTGAACACTGTGAACCCGATGTTGGGAACTGCACCTGTGAACTTGCCAAGCTTGGAGACCTGCATGCGAGGACACTAGGAAGCTTTACTTTTCGCAACGACAGGTGTAGAGTCGAGATGTCACATGATTCAAGTTTGATTCAAGTTTGATTCAAGTTTGGTTCAAGTTTGATTCAAGTTTGATTCAAGTTTGATTGAAGTGATTTCACATGATTTCCTCGACATTCCTCGACTTTCTCAGATGCACTAGGTATGGTGCCACATCGTGGTTCTGCGCTGCCAGCTCTCGCCTGGGTCGAGAGCAGGAACCGGTGCAATTTACCAAGGCACTAAGGCGACTAAGGCCAGGACGTTGGACATAAACACATCCCTTGTGGGCAGCGTTGTCGTGAGTCAACGGAGATGAGCATCTGGCCCACATGTGCCACAAAGCTGCACGGGCTAGCGGCTTGACACAGCTTTTTCGACGGCTTGAAGCTTAGCCAGGTTGGCTGCCAAGGCAAAGGCGGCAGTCTTCCCAGAACCATTCCGTGCCTGGCTTTGAGAAATCTCCAGTGATCTTGAGAGTACCATGTAAGACGGCCGCCAGCCTGTCCAATGATGTTTCCACCTTTCAGTGCAATCGGCAAGGTCCACTCCTAAAAGTTGTTCAACAAAATGACGAGCCACAAAACTGTTCAGTCTTCTAGGGATCTGTAGGCGAGAAAGCAAAGACGAATGATTCGATGATTGATCTGTCAAGGGCTTGTAGACGCAAAAACTCACATGTGCTCCTGAATCTTCGAAGGTTTGACGAAGCCCATCTCAAAAATGCCATCCAGGATCTCCTGAAATCCAGCATTTGATGTCCATCCACACATCTTAAGTCATTCACCTCACGTGATACGCAAGCTCTCAACCTGGTAAAGCGTTTGTGAAGTTTCGTAGTGGTGCAGTCCTTTGGCAAGTTGAGCTCATCCCACGAAGAAACTGACAAGTACTCTGTGGTTGGATCCTTGCGCAGTACCCAGGCGTGCGCAAAGAAACACCAGTGCTGCGGTCAGCTTGGAAAAGAAATAGTGTCTTATTATGGTGAATTTGTTTCAAGCCACTTCTAAGCCCATAGAGTCCTCTTGCTGAATCTCGACTTTGGCTGATTCCTCGCCAACAAGTCTGGGATCGCGCTCATTCCTGCGAGGGTTTCGTTCAAGAATTGAAGCAAGGGATAAAGCGGAAGGTGGTCTGTGCTGCTAATGCCCATGTATTTTGTCTTTCTCAGCTGCAATTCCAAGCTAAATCGGCAAGAAGTTCTCAGTCTTCCTGGTCCAACCGCTACCGTTGGTCTGGTCACCTTTGTCCCAAGAAGTGCAGAACTTCTTAAATTGATTGTACTTATATTATCTTATATTATATACCGATGCCAAAGGTTCCTTGCTCACAGCCTAATCAAATTTCAGAACCATCTCAGTCGCAGGCTTGACCGCCAATCATTGCCCTTGGAGCCCTTGTCTTCCGACCACCAACCATTGCCATTGCCGTTAGAGCTCTTCGTCTTGTCAGACCACCAGCCATTGCCAGAGTTCTGATCAGACCGCTCTTGGTAACCCTTGGACCCATATGATCCATTGGAGTTGCCCTGATAGTTGGACCAGGGGTCATTGCCTGGCGAGAAGACAATCTGAAACTATCTGGAATGATTTTAGGATCAACAGGATTAGCAGGCCTTTGCTCCAAGGATCTTCTGGTGCAGACCTGGCCATTGCCGCCATGAATGGACGTCCAAGACGTCCAGCTCATGATCTTTCTATGTGTGTCTCAACGAACATATCCTTATGCACAGGTGAAATTGATACAGAAGAAGTATACTGTACTCTATACATCTGCATACGCTGTATCCGTATTTGCTGTATACGTTATGTATAATTACAATTTATAAATGCTTTTAAATGACGTTCAACAAACCCGGTGATTGGTCACAGGTACCCCAGCTAGTGGCTGGTTACAGCCACACTTTGATCTCAAGGATAACAGCACCTAGCAGCTGTCCAGCGGTGTGCCTCGGAGCTGATGAGCTCTTGGAGGAATAGACACCCAAATTTGGGCCCTGCGCCGAGGGATGGAAAACCCACAACCCCAGCTGTGCACCGGGAAATTCGGAAGTTGAAACTCGTTGAAACTCGCATCGCGTTGCCTCTTCGAATCCCGGCGGAAGTCCAAGCGCCTCTCTAGATCAGATTGCGGAACTTTGGCCCAAGTAAAGTGACACGTGTGGCTGAGGAGGCTGCGGAACCACTCGAACCTCACAAAAAAGAGTGCCACAAATGAGACAAGGCACAACAAAGTCAACTTGCGCGATTTTGCACGGCCAAACAAACAGGTAAATTGGGCAATAACACCACTGCTAAACAATGCACCTGATGCCAAGAAGGCCTCCAGCTGCAATGATCACTCAAGGGAGCCGGTTTTGCCCGGACTGCTTGGACTGCTTCAAGACATTTCAAGAGACTGACATTTCAATACTCTTCATGTCTCAAGTTGACATGCTTCAATTGTCTCATATTTCGTCTCGAACACATGAGAGCTTCTCAGGGCTATGGATTCTGGAGCAAGGGCCCACCTCAAGCTCCTTGAGGTCCACGCTGTCGGATTCCTCTTGCATCACAAGAGTGACAAGAGTGACATAGTGACACATTTGGGATTCCCGTGCCAAAATGTGCCAAACATCCGAATATCCTCCGAATCCATGCAATTCAGTCCTGCTCTGTGGGCATCTTTGAATCACGACAGTGGTAAGCAGTCAAGCGGATTAATTCAGCTTCTTATGTTTCTTGTTTTTGTCTTCTTGTGTTTGGTTGCTTGGTCGTTTCTATTGGATAACTTCATGAACTCCAAAGTTCTGCTGGTGCTGGAGACTCATTGTGGCGGCCTTGCTTAAAGAACGAGATAGCCTTGAGGCTATGAGGTGGTATGTTCGCAGGCTTGGATTTCAGTGGACACACTTCCGAAACATGCTGATGTATGCTGTATATTGCTGTATATTACTGTACACTTCTCGCTTCATCTCGTTGAATAATTCATGTTCTACGTGCTTAAGCCTCAAATGCCATAAGTCGCCACCGTCAACAGTCATTCATTGGCAAGCGGAGACGCGGCAAACGCAGCAACTTCATGCGCATATGCAGAACAAAAGATGCCAAATGAGCAATCGATTCTACTCAGACTCTGCATCTTCAGCGACAAAAGAAACCACAAAAAAGGATAGTCCATCAACCAAAATCACGCTGATTCGGCGATTCTGCATTCTCCAAGAGATTTTACTCTTCAGCGCATACTCACATTGGAAGGGCTTCGAACAAGCTCAGCCAATCAAGTGGTGGTTCCTGCCACAAGCGCCTCGCGTGGTATCTTGAATGGAAGTCTCAAGGCTGAAAGTTTGGCCAGCGTTAAGCAGTTCCTATAGATTGGCAGCCATTAAACCTGAAAACATCTTGTTTCTGAATCCAAACTTCATCTCTCTTCGGTCAAGTTCTTCACGTCCCTACTCCATGGGTCTGACAGGCTGTTGGTTTAGCAAATGGGAAAAAATGTGAAACAGTGTTGCTTATGTTGCCTCCAGGACATCCATAGCTGTCATCAGCATCTGTTCCGGTGCTTCATCCTGCTAGCTTGGTGCGGCAGAACAACTGACAGCTTGCTGAAATCTGATGGCCTTCTCGCCAAGCAGTTGGTTTTCACGAACCTCACGAGCAAATTTCATGAAAAAAGGTCACCAGTAGCTGCCACATCGCCAGATCATTCAAGATCCAATCAAGACATTCAGACGGCAAGACAGGTTAAACGGTTAAAAGATGCTAAAAGATGTTAAAGGGTTGTGTTCAAATATGTTGCAGCTGCGGTTTATGTTGATCCAAGCTGCTCGGAGCAACTTTGCACACCAAGCTATCCATTCTCGTCGGACAGTCTCCTCCAAGAAATGCGATGCACAATAGATTGCCAGGAGATTCTATCGTCCAACCGTCCAACCTAATCTCCACAAAGTGTCACTATGTCACAACATAGCAATAGTCCTTGGCCCAAGCTTGTCTCTCTTTCAGCACATCTTCCAGTTTTTCCCCAGCTTCCTGGAAAGGCAGCACAACAGTCCGGACAAGAATCCCTGTGCGGATTTTTGAGACCCCCCTGTGCTGCACAAACTTTGCGCAAAGACTCAAACAGTGCAATTGTTATCTCCTTCATCCCCTTCCGGAGTTCTTTGCTTTCCTGGATGGGTCATGGACAGCATCCTCCAAGAATATGCCCCGCACATACTTGAAAACTAGACTCCCACATAGAGAGTCTGGCCAGGGATAGTGTTTCGCCCGAGCACAAGAAAAACTGCGCTCACACAGCACTCAGCTGATCCAGGACTCTGCCTTCTCCAACGCCTTTTCCAACGCTGAAAGGGCAGCCTGCAACTCAAGAATCAACAAAGCTGCACGGCGCAGTGCGTGGTTTGCCTACGCTGTTGGGTTGTGCTGACTTCATGGAACTTTGCCTTGGGAAGGTTGGCTAGGCTTTGTACAGCACCCCAGCAGGCACAACCAATGAATGTTTACCCGCGATATGTGTGTACATTGGGAAAAAAAAACACAGCATGAACAAGGGAATAGTATTGCAAAAGAGTATCCAAACACGATGCCAAAAAAGGTTGTTAACGTGAGATTTCAGGATAGGGGGTATCAATCTCAACAAACAAATCAGGAGGAGCTTGCAACTGGCCGCAAATAGAAACACAAGGACGACAAAACAACGGCAATAGAAAATGATAGAACGTAAGACCAAAATACGGATGCTAGTGGAAAGTCCTTAGATGTCCAAATTGGATCAAATTGGATCAAATTGGATAATATGCAGCGACCACCATCACCTGCTGAAGCAATAGCTTCCAAAGCCCTTAACCCTCTTAGAGTACATGCACCTCCCCTGGTGGTGAGGCGGCCGTGGCATTGATATCAAGTACCTGTCAGGTCGGCATGGCAGATATGGATTACAAATAGGTTGGACAGCCCTGATGTATCCCACTCACCACAAAGAACATGTGATTACTCCTTTAAGGACGGTGCCTGAATTGTCATCCGCATCTCATCTGATTCATGCTTGTCCAGCACCCTCGCCCTCTCGATTGGTTGCTTGTTTACAAAAGCATACGGCATCCTCTGTCTACATCTGTCTACCTTATTCCTCCGGTCTGGGCATTGAAAGGTATGTCGAACTACGCCCGTCTGCACCGCTGCATGGAAATCAGCAGACCACTTTGGGTGCAGAACAGGTGGTACATTTTACCACAGGCATTAGCACAAACATTAGCACCTATGTTGACGCAAGGTTGACACCATAGCACTATCGTCTTCTAGTTGTCTCTGCATTGAGAGTTTCCGACTCTGAACTGTTTCTTGAAGCAGTTCAGGGATCAGTATCACAGCGGCGAAAGAGGCCCCGCTTGACTCACAAGATCTCACAAGGCCTCTCGGCAATGGACATTAATGTACATGCAGCACATTTGAAGCACGACGCATCCGCGAACTCAAGAAACATGGAAAGACGTATCCAATTCAGCAGAGCCGCTGTTCGAACTCGAGGGCTCTGAATGACAGTGTTCGGCAGACCTTCGGCGTGGGATCTCCCAGTCTGATCCATCACTTTCACCCAACTTGTAGTTCAAACAAAGGCCGGCACGATGCACACTGAAACGATAGAGGTACAAAGCACCGGAAGCAACCGTTTTCAACCAGTGCTGGGGTTCCTGCTCCCAGTAGTGGTATACACGACCTAAGGTGGCATCGTTTGCGAAGGTTTTTATGGGAACGATTGTCAAATATGAGGACAGCTTCACAGCAATCCTGTGGAGTAAAAGGATGAGTTGTAACGCTCATCAGCAAAGTATCCAAAAGTTGCAGACTTGGGTGCTTCTCAACTTGTTGCATCCCTCAACTTAACCAGACCGTGCTTCACCTATCATACACATCTGATTCGAGTCAAGAACGGTGTAGTGATACAATGTGATACATACAACCCAAGGATTCCACCCATATTCCCTTCGTGCAGGCTAGAAAATGACAGGTTGTGGTCAGAATTTGTAAGGACAGCACCGGAACCGATTGGCGCCTGGAACAAAAGCATGGCACGTAGACATTCATAAATGCACACAAGGAGAACTGGAAGGGCTGTTCAAAAAAATGCCCAGCCTGTAGTCACCGATCGGAGATCCTGCCTGTCAGTCCGTTCATGCGAACGTGGCAGGGGCATGCAGGGGCAGGGGTGTGCCGCGTTCAGTTGCCATCACTTGAACAAACTTCAGGTTTCAAAGCAATTTAAAGGACTACCTAACTACCTATGAGTTTTTCCCCGAAATTGCCTGGCCTGTGCTGGGAGTTGAGATGAGAAATAGACGTTCGAAGCCGCAGCCGGCACGCTCACCACTCTGAGGGCTTGTTGGGTTCGTGGGGATGGGAATGTCGTCCTGGCAGGCAGTGTTCGCGGAGAGACTGGAGAGAGAGCAGCATTGAGAGGGAAGCCACTGACCGGTGGAGTCTGGAAGCCTTGGATTCCATGGATGGAATGGACCTGTGCTCCACAGACTGCGGCTCCACAAGCAGAAGGTGCAAAGGTCTGTGTGACAGCCTTGGGCTGGGCTCTAGAAGAGGCTTCAGATGCAGTGGATGTGACCGATGTGACCTCCACCGCCACAGGTGGATCCTGCACCTCTCTGCACTCTGGCGCCGCCACGGGCGGCCTGGGTGGCTCATGGGGAGAAGAGAGTTCGACTTGACAGGCACCAGACCGTGGGCTCGGTTCCAGGCTACTCTGAGAAAACGTCTCAGAGGTTTTCCTCCCTGGCTGTTCCACTTCCTTCACTTGCTTCACTTCCTTCACTTCCTTCACTTCCTTCAAATTCTTCACTTCCTTTACTTCCTTGACTTCCTTTGCTTCATTTGCATCTTTTGCTTCCTTTGCCTCCTGTGCCTCTTTCACAACTTTCAGAGCATCGAATCGCTTCCAGCATTCCTCAAGTTGCTGCTGGCTGTCTTCCCACCGCTGCCGCCAAACATCACCTGAATGTTCCAGGTCTTGTTTCTGCTGAACCAGCTTTCGCTTCAGTTTTTCAGCCTCTTGAAGCTGCCTCTTCAACTGCGAGTTCTCACCCTCCAGTTCCTGGATTCTTTCGCGAGCTCGCTCGCTGTCGAGCTTAGCTGCTATAAAATCATCCCGTAGAATACTCAACTCCCGGAAGAGTCCACTGAGGGACTCTGACTGAAGTGTGTTCCCTGGCATGGGTGAGATAGGTGACATAGGACTGCTGGCAATGTCCCTTGTCTCAGGGGATGTTGGGACCCTCTGAGGAATTCGACGGGCGGGTTGAGCCAGCACGAATTTTTGCGGCTTCTCAGCTGATCGGGTCCGTTTGGGCTTGGTGCCTGGAGCCCCAGGCATTGGTGCAGATTTAGACAAAGTGCCAGATTTGCCTGCTGATTTGGCCCGTGGGGCACCCTTCCCATCACCCTGCGACACTTCAGTGGGCTTTGGCAATCGACTGGCTGGCTCCTTTACCTCTTCTTGACTCATCCATCTTTCATGTTCATCGTTTTCATTTCCCTCTCCTTCATTTTCTCCCATCTCTCCGGTCTCTCCATTCACAGCATCCACGATTTCTTCGTTGGTTTGCGGCGCAAGTGGCGACAGCTCTGGTGCCTCTGGGTCTCTGTCGCCTGCATCTGTGGAGTCTCCGGGAGATGCAACAAATCGCGGTGTCTCTCTTGGCGTCTCTCGCGGTGTCTCATGCTCCTGGTCACTCGGTTGCAACGGTGAGAGCTGTGAAAGCTGTGACATCTGTGACATCTGTGGCATGGGAATATTGGCACTGCCAGGCCGTGAATTTGTTGAGCTCTGGGGCAACCGTTGTCGTTGCTTCTGCTCCAGCACTGGGACAATGCCTCGACCACGACGTGTCAATCGACTCCGATCAACCGCGTAGGGTGAACTTGCCATAGCCATTTGAGCAGCGGATCAAGGCAACTCAATCTGGGTGTTGTTCTGCCACGCGTTGGCAAGTCTCGATGCAATGATCGTCTTGATGCTAGAGGCAACTCTCTTTCACCTGCTACTGTATTCTGTACCAATGGAATTTTCATACTCATGATCCACAATGTCATGTTTATGTATGTTTATGTAAACTGCTGGAGACGCTTGATGTCTCAGAATAGCATTGGCCAATTTCACTTTACTTGACTTTCAAACACTTTGAAGCCTTTCCATCTGATGGCACGTGAGCCAGAATGCTGCAGAATGCGTGTAAAAAATAAGTGTCAGAGCAGGAGATAGCAGGAGATAAAAATGGAGACAGTTGCAGCGCGACATCGTGTGCCCTTGGAATCGAAGTGGGCACCCGCTTGGCTCGGGCGTCCCAGCCACCAGGCGTTCGCAATCCTTCCAGACCTCAGTTCCACGTGGAAGCACTATGCCTGAAACATCTCAAAACGTATCTGTAATGAGTATATAATGAATTCAAAATTTCGGAACCAAACGATCAGCCTTGTGTCGGCGCACAATCAAAGCTCCAGTGTACCAAACGGCCCTCAGAAGCTCGCGTCCTAGACTTTCTGCATGGGCCTCTAGCCGTGTCTGAAGTGCCTGTGCCATTTTGCTCAACACAGTGGCAAACAGCAACCCAGTAATTGAAAAAAGACTCGCAATGGTTCCACTCGGACAGTCAAATGACAAAACTATACAAAACTCAAGGACTTTTACACCTCTGTTTCTTCACTGCGAACCTCTGGGCCACGCACAGGTGGTTTTTCTGGCGCTGCCTTGTTGCAATCTGAGCTGGAAAGATTGTTCTCTGGTCAACTTTCAAACTCATGGGTCCTTACCTCAGCCTTCTTGTCTAGAAACAGCAGCAAGCTGCGACACCTGTGACATCTGACAGATCTGAGCTCTCATCTGCTGCTGTTGCTGAATCATGAGCAGCTTTTGAGTTCTGGGCGTTTGCAATGTTGAAGGTGCCTCTCACACTATCTGACACTTGACCATTCGGAAGCTCACGGGCTCACAGGATGCAACACTAATTGAGCCTTCTCAAGGAGCTCTCCAACGAATCCTGCAAGTTGTGCACCCCGTCCCCTCCAATGAGTCTCAGTCTATTCTGGAGCAAGCATTGGCCTCTCTTAGCTTCAACTTTTTGCTTCTTTTCAGGCTGCTTCTCTTCCTTTTGAAAGTATTCCTGCTATGCAAGCAGCATTTCCAAAAGTGGTGATACATTTCAAAACAATGCTCTACACGAGCTCTCAATGTGAACTCTTAGCAAGTCTCATGGCCTGGCCTCTGCCAAACCACCTGCAGACAGAGACAAACGTGGCATAGAGCCGAGGCAAAGGCTACAGAGTGCACAATAGTTCTAGACTCTACGGTTTTATTAAATCGTATTCATATGGGGCTGTCTAAATTACCCGAGCTCATTCAAATGGTGTTTCCACACGTTATGTTTTTTTTCCTTTTATCGTTTTTCCAAGCGCTGGCTTCTTACCTTGATCGAAGCATTCATATGAGCGAGAAGAAGGAAAAGGAAAAGGAAGAGCAAAGGAAGGGACAGGAAAAAAATGGACAAAGGAATGGAAAGGGAAAGGAAAGGGAAAAGGACAGGAAAGGGACAAAAAGAAAAAGAAAAGGAAGAGCAAGGAAGGGAAGAAAAGAAAAGGAAAAGAAAGAGCAAAGGAACAGGGAAAGAAAAGGAAAAGGAAAAGAAAAGGAAATGAAAGGAACAGGAAAGGAAAAGGAAAAGAAAAGGAAAAGGAAAAGTAAAGGACGGGAAAGGAAAAAGGAAAGGACAGGGAGAGGAAAAGAGAAAAATGGGCAGTGTCTCACACGGACCATTTTTGATGCCAAAAGTTATCGTTTCCGTTATCGTTTTGTTATCGTTCGTGAATCCTATGCATGTTCCTCTTTTTCTAGAAATGGCTGCAATCATTCAAAAAGGACTGTAGTGACCACCTACCAGGCACCTTCCTGAGCAGAATCTGACACGCACTCGTTGGTGCGCCAATACAACGATAGACAATGAAAGGAAGAGACCAAAAGCACTATATAAATAGCTACAAAACGATGAAAAGATCAAGAAAATTGGATTTCAAGAGTCTGGACACAGATCATTCACATAACCAACGTTATCTTTTTTCCCTTTTATCGTTTTTTCGAGTGAGAGCTAAATATGGCTAATGGACGATCATGGAAGACTAAACGAATAGGCGCGGGGTTAATATACTCTCCCATATAGAGTACAAAGTCATACTGTATATAGAGCAGGGATGAGCAGGAATGAGTATCCATGTGAGGTTTCAGTTTGAAGATCTATGGTCAATCGGCCGAACTGAAGTATCCGCAATGGGCTTGCCTTGGTTGTGTCGTGGTCGGCGCAGCCAGGCTTGAGCATTTCTTGGTCGCGGCGCAGCTTTTCTCTTTGGCTGGCTTGGGGCCAGATTTGCCTTTGCGCCAAGGTGAAGTGAGGCTCTGGCTCAACTGTCACCAATACAGCCAATACACATCGTACCCTGCCTTCGGAGCAGCCTTCCGCCGCCAGGGAGGCAGCTTCACCACCCCGAGCAAAGGATCTTCCTGCATCCACGGCTTGTAGCAACAGGCTTCCAAGGAGACAGAAAACCATAGCCTTGCTACCCAAGAACACAAGACAAGAGTAGTGAGTAGTACCCAATAATGAATGCAGTGAATGCATGTGAATGCAATGAATGCACAATGCCAGCTTGTCAGCTTGCTCTCTTTTTGTTTCTTGCGGAGTCGTCGTGGAGGTCGTGCAAGTCATGAGTAGGCCTTCACCCTATTCTTGGGCAACACAACCATGCCACGGCGTTCTCGAGCTCCTGCCCCAAGGCCAAGGATATCACTTTCTTTCCGCCGCTTCTTTTCAATCCGGGCCTGTTCTTTTCGATTCATAGCTGCTTCGCCACTGTGCCGAGTGCGATGTTTCACAGCTGAAAACGAAACACCCAGCGTTTTTTCTTCCTCCAAGCGTTGCTGTCGAGCCTCTTCTTGTCTCTTCCAGCGTCTCTGGAGAACTGCGTATGGTTCATGTGGTCGCTTTTCCAAGGTACCACCGAGTGCACGGACTTTGGCCTGCTCATACTGCCTACGTTCAGTTGCTCCCAATTGCGGGACCACAAAATTCAACACATCCTTGAGTGTTTTCTTGAACTCTGCAGTGTCCTCTGTATCGCCTACCTTCCTCTTCTGCTTGGGAGCTTGGGGTTTTGAACGGATATCAGCCACCTTTTCCGACATGAAGCGCCGCTTCTCTGAAGAAAACGATCTGCCTGGGATTTGAAGAACACGAGGAGCTGGACGAGGAACTGAAGCTGCAGGAGATGCAGGAGCTGGATCTGAAGGCGGCTTCGCAGGCTTCGCAGGCTTCGCAGGTGCCTTGCTCCCAACCGCTGTGGAAGAGGCTTCTTTCACCAGATCTTTGTCCTTGGAATCCGTTGATGTTTTTTCTTTTTTGGCCTTTTTTCTCTTCTTTCCCTTCAGCAAAGTTGTGTCTTCAAATTCCTTTCCCTTCTGCTCCGCGTTTGAGGTTGGGATCTTACCCTTGCCGGGTATCCGGAGCACTCGAGCTGGCGGGGGCTTGCTGGATGCAGACTTGACCATTGCTGCAATACTTTGAAAATCAACGGCCAAAGTTAGTACCTGTAGAGAACTGTGAGCTAATGCTTCTCCAAAATGGGCCGTTTTGGATCATTTTGGATCCGTCACTATTACGGGCTAGAAGCTTTGCCTCACACGCTGTGAACCAACATTGTTTAGCAGGCTGTAATAGACTTGAAGGTTTGACTATGGCTGCCATGCTTGAGAGATTTACATCTGTCATCTGTCGCTAGCAGCTCAACCAAATTCAAGGTGTTCCTAATTATGGATTCCAGTATTTGTGAAGGGAATGCAGACTACCCTGCACTTAACCCAACTGGGATCCTCCTAGATCTTTTCTTTTTGGCTGAATCGAGCAGAAATCATTGACGGATTCAAAGTCGGAGAAGGAAAAATATGACGTACCAGATCATCTGATTAAAAGGCCAACAAATCCATCAATCGTCATTCTTACAATCAATCAACAAACATCGCACCTGTGGTCGCCATTCGACTGCATCCAGTCCAGGCCCAGCTGCCTTCGCCGAATTTGTGACAAATCTGTGCCTTTCTGCATAGAATCTCTCTGAGCTCACTGCTTTCCTCGCGGCTTTCCGGAACACCTTGCAAAGGAACACAAATCTGCATCACTTTGTGAAGACCTTCGACCGAAGAATAACTTCCTGCACACATCTGCAAACTGGTCCTGCTGCTAGTTCTCATGTTGGTCCGAGGAGCCTTTTCCATTGCCACGTGTGGTGCAGGCTCCTCTGAAAATGGATCATAGTCCTGCCCAAACTTGAGTTCAATTGACACTGGATCGCGCTTGACTGTATTCTTCACAAGCAAGTATGATTTAAGTGGGCAGCTAGGACAGCTAGGAAACATGAATGTTGCACTCAAATGGTAGCACAAAAAAAATGAGTGCCCGACGTCATCCATTGACTTGGCCTCCCCAGCTGACAATTGCATTAATTCCACGAGGCATCCAACTACGCACTGTCACATGACCCAGCTCTGACCCAGCTCCTGCAACACAGACTTGCTGGCTGGCAGCGGTTAGCATTACCCCTTGTAGACACCACCAGATGACACGGCCCACCCCGCAACCAGCGCTGCAAACCGCAGTCCCCAAGCTTGACTTTTCTTGCACGAGCTTCATCCCACCAAATGACTGGTTCGCCAGTCAATACCCAGGAATGCAGCTTATGGGTGCGAATTCTGGGAGTGCAAAAGCAACTATGGGTGCTATAAACAAAACACCAAGAAATCCCTGTGACATTGATGATGCTCAAGATTCCCACTGCACATCCCAAGATCTACAAAACAACGGCTCCATCTGTGAGGAGTCTTTGCATAACTTACAGTAACTAGGCTCGTCAAAAAATCAACACCAATCCACACTGCGTGGACGGTCACGAAAACCTGCAGGACCCTCCTGCGAAATCCAGCATGCTGCATGCTGCTGTCTATCTGAATTGCCTCATAACCGAGCGGCTTCTCGCGGCTCTGGAGGTTTCCATGAATTAAAATCACACTGAGAATATCCAGGATATTTTGGATATTTGATGATACTTGACACATCTCCGGAAACGGAGAACTACTGTACCAGCACTAGATCTAGAAAACCAAAATGGCTGTCTCTTCACGTCTCTTCGGATGTTTCCGCAAGTCTACAGCACACTGTAGCCAATGGTATCACTAAGCCCAACCGCCTGGCAATGTACATTGAATAGCCCAAGCACATGCGGAGCTGCACATCTTTCTGTAAGTTGATCGAATTGTCATGAATTGTTGCTGTTTTTTGGGGGGCAGAAAAGTGTCCAAACACAAGTGCTGCACAACGAAATTGTTTGTATCAAAACTATTTTTGAAAACCATCTTGACCATCTCCATAACTACTGGATGCCTGTTGTGTAGGTAGACATTCTGTGAGTCTCTCAGCCGCCATGCCTCTAAGCCCAGGGAAATGTCATCCAGTCGCCAGGGTCTAAGTGAGCAGTACCACACAGTGGCATTCAAGCAAACCTGACCTGCGAGTGCTGCATCCAACCAGCAAAAACCTAAATACCAAATGCAAAATGCAATAGGGCGGCAAATGAGACCCAGACGTCCATAGCCCAATCCAGTAGGAAAAGTCAATGGATATTGCACGTGTTGCACATGCTTCGCGTCCCATGGCTTGGCTGCATTCATTGCATTCGGATCGGGGCTTGATTGATCACGCACACGCAGAACCCGTAACTTCAACAGCTTGCGGGTCGTGCATTCCTGCAACATGATCTCTGGATCAGATTGGTCATTCACGGAGACCACCAAATCCCCTGGATTCAGAACACGTTCAGGGGAGCCGCTGGTGCTACATTGTCGATTCCAAGACTCTGCGGCACCCGATTGCACCCTGTCGATGCGCAAAGCCTCTCCTTTCTTGCCAAAGCACAAGCCAAGGTCCATGTCATCTGCCACCCGCAAGGTAAGCTTGAAAACGAAGGCATCAACATCACTGGCGTCACCAGCCTCCCCGGCATCAACGGCCTCACCGGCCTTTCCCTCTGAACCTTTGTTGACCTCAGAAATTCCAAGTGCCTCTGCCAAGGACAGTGCAGGCAATGCTGGAGGCCACGGAGGGCCAAGTCCTGGTGGTGCAGAGGTAACTGCTGGAACTGGAACAGCGCCAGGGAAAGGTGGGAGCTCTGGCATGTCGAGCTCCAGATTTGCCAGTTGGCTGGGACTGCCATCAGAGCTTCCGCATGCAGTGGCAGTGGAAGGTGTCTCACCACCTTGCACTGACAGCTCCTGAAACGCACCACAGAAGTTCACAGAAGTGTCAGTGCGACATGCCGTGATTGCCAATGATTTGTACCAAAAATTGATTGTATTTTGATCATATTAAGAAGCTGACTGGAGCTCAAAACCTTCCATGCTAGCATGCTCCAGCCCAAGCTCCTTGCAATCTCCCTCACCAGGCATCACTTGCTTGATCCTGATACAAGGATAAGTGTGTAAATCGGTTGATTTAGCATGGCTCAAAGCTGGAAATCCACACACTATTCCAGGAGTTCAGGTGAGCTTATTCTGCCAAGACACAAGGAGCTGAGCATCGACATTAAGGCTTGATTCTCAGCCTGTGACCCCAAAAATCGAAAAGGTCAAAGGTAGACTGGATCAAGAATGTCATTAAAAGATGGAAAGTAGAGGCGTTCTTGATAAGAAGACCTCAAGGCAACTAAGAGATGCAAAAGTTGGGAGAATTTACATGTTCCTTTATTGATCTGGATACCATGCTGACATTTTGCGGGCGGCTCAAGTCTCAAGATTTAAACTTTATTTATCTTTATATAAACCGTTTATCTGGCCTTGAAATGCTTTGAACACAAAGACTGCATTGATGCTTCAACAGGGTTGGCCAAAGCACCTGCATAGACTGCTGTTTGGCCGTCAAGATTTTGGCCTAGCACAGTGGGAGAACAAACATCAACATTGATCGAATTGACCGAATTGACAGAATTGACAGAATCTATTTGTTTTACTGAATTGTTGGGAATTTGTACTTAGAGGCGCCAGCCGAAGTCCCCAGCAATTCCCCAAATTCAGTATCAAAACAAAAATAAACTTAAAGGTTCAAAAGTTTTAACTTTTTTGTTTCAAATTTCAAACCAACAGTGACAGGTCACACAGGTCACCTCTTCCAGCAATTGGTTCATGGATCGTTCCTGCTCTCGTTGCTGCTTCTTCACCTGTCGAGTGCACGAGTGCAACCCGAGTGACCCTACGCTGTCTCGTCCTATCATTTCGAATTTGCCTCTCATGAACTGTATCGTGTCAGCTCAATGAAGATGTATCAACACTACTCCGACTACTCCAAGCTTTAACCAACCCGAACTCATCGAAACCATCGAACTCATCGAACTATCTCGCATCTGACATCATCTGACATCATCTGACATCATCTGATTCGGACAAAGACTCCACAATGGTGGCAAGATGTGGCAAGGCTCTCTTGGCTCTCCATGTTGGCTCCAGGTCGGCCCCTGCCTCTGTTACGGCCTGTGTCCACAGCTGCTTGAGCCTCGTGGTATGGGACTTGGATGGAGATGATTCGAGAGAATTCTGAGTGTAGGATGTGTAGGGAGTGTTGCTTCATGACTTCACTTAATCTTGGAAAATGCAACTCAAACCAGTCGCCAAGTATGAGTCCTGTTGTGACCAAAACTCAACGAGACACAAACAAGACCAAAAGACCGGCCAAAGTCACGAACCAAATTCCATAAAGGCTAAGTTATCTATATCTTCAAGACCAGTGGAATGAAATCTCATCAGTGTCCCAAGCCTTGCATCAATCCTCGATCCAGCCTCCAGGGCGGCATTGGTGTCTGTAGTCATTGCTTTTTGTTCGGAAAAGCTACCAGCGGCTATGGTTCCCCCGAGCTGCTGAGATTGACAAAGCACAAGCGCCTCCTCCATGACGGCTGCGCGTACTTCATTCAGCAATCCAATGGCGCGGTCTTTTTTGGAGTCCTGGATTGCTCTACGGATCCAAAAAAAAACAAAGCTCACCTCACTGATCGGCAAAGCCAAGGGCTTTTCTCAGCTCAGCTGTCCTGGCCCGCCTGCATACCTCGAAACGGGGAGGTTTAGACAGAATTTGAGGCTCAAAACAAATGCTGTGGGACCACAAGCTGCCAGTGTCCACATGCTGTGTTCTTTTCCACTCGGGAGCCAATCGCAAGCTTTGCCACCTCTGATTTATGAGCCCTGAGAATCTCATTTTAGAGTTCTGCTTCAGAGGAAATTGAAAGAGTCGTCTCGACACTAGCAACACTACCAACCCAGCATTATGTATAGGAATTCTACACTCTGCAGGGCACGGTTCTAGACTTGCAACAGCTTTGCTTGTTGCCCAGCTGAAAATAAAGAATTGGTGTTCACGGAAGCTTTGATGTTCAATTCATGATCCTGGTTGAACAAAGTGCACTGAGGATGTGTTTCTTCCATTTCAGGATGTATCGTACTAAAGTCAGATTGAATGGAATCATGAAGCAGGCAGTTTCATAAACTGACAGTGACTTACAGTGAACCTAGAGTGGATTTTCCGATTCCTGGCAGCTTCCGCAAAGATCATGCAGGAGTCACGGGTCGAAACCTCCTTCTGGCCACAGGTTGCCGAGTTGGTGGGCCTGTGGGGGCACAAGGCATCAAAGGAGGTGTTGGAACCCGCGGTGCAACAGTTGCTGCCGTTGCTGCCATGGGCTCCTGGTAAGGCCCCTGGACTGGGACTGCAGCAGAGCAATTTTGGTTTACTGCACTTGCCTTGAAATTGCCTTGCAGCTGAGTGGATTCGCAGCGCTGAAAGTGTTGCGTTATGGACCACGAAGCATCATCTGCAATCAGAGTATGTAGCAATGTACGCTCCAAAGCTGAACGTCGGATGAGCAGCGAACGGCCGCCATTGGCAATCCTGTAGCAAGTCTGGAGTACATTTCCGAGACCATCTGATGGCTTTGTCAGGACATGCAATTCGCCGTCCGAAAGCCATGCTTTGTTGCTGAACTTGCCATCACAACGTTCCACTCCATCGGCAACCACCTGTTCCTCGGAGACTCCAAAGCCATGATCCCGAAGCTGAAGTATGGTGAAGATTGGGACTGTGCCTGGTATTTCGACCACACACACCTCCCTGATCTCAGCGAAAACGTGCAGCCGCCGTAAGATCCATGGGACGCCCTGTGCTTTCAGAAAGCGTTCCAGGTTCCGCGGCGCGGACTGTTCCAGTTTCCAGATCCCGCCAAAGATTCCACCAGATGCCAGTGCCTCTGATTGCAGCTGTGGAGCAGAAGCCCGGGTGATCATCTGCGCTGCAAAGGACTCATATTCCAAAGATTGCAACAAGGGTAAAGACCACAAAGAGTTGCCTAAAGCTTCTCTCAATGCTTCTGCTACATTTTCAGCTTTTGTATTCTTATCCTGAAGAAACTCCTCCATTTCTCGCTCTGCAAGCTCAAGATACTCTTTGTGCAGGAGTGTCCACTCCAACTTCTGCTCTTCCAAAAGGCTGCCACCTTTGAAGTCCAAGCATTTCTCCTCCATAAATGCTTCTAGTTTGGACTGCAAGCCTGAAGCTCGCACCATGAAGGCGCAGAACTCCCGTGCCAGGGTTGACATCTCCGATTCTCGGGTGTCTGAATCTTTCATTTGGACACATCGGATTTGGGAGCAACAAGGAAACCATCGGCTGGGCAATGAAGCTTGAGCAAACCAGCGGGGATAAGCAGCTTGGGGCATGCACTCAAAATCAAGCTTGCAAAATCTAAAGCCATCGGTCATATTATCTATCAAAAACTAAAGCCATTGGTCCTTGTATCTGTTGAATAGCAACACAGGAAGTCACAGTTGAAAGGCTCTGGCTGAAACTGTCCATTTCAGAGCCTCGAACACCTCAGTGCGGATGACGTGCAAATCCTTGGGATCTATCATAGCAATTCGTTCCTAGCTACCTTGGGGACCCTGGGGACATGGAATTTGCAAGTCTCACATGCAGTCAGGACGCACACTTGCAGACTGGCACGTCGGCACTCTTTTCTGAATTAAGCACTTGAGCCACAACAACGTTGTGAATCCATTGACATATCTGCAGTCGCATGTAAAATTCCTTCCCAAGAGATCAGCCTTTAAACGACTCCCAACATGATGGAAATCACAAAGGCGGTTTCAAGAATGAAAAGAACTCTGCACTGAAGCAACGGCGAAGCAACGGTCCCAAAACTGTGAAATGAGGCCTGCCTTTGGCCTCGCAGGCGCAGCCTTGCCACCTCTCCAGGGTGGCACTGCAAAGGCCTGGAAGACAAACAGGGCACTGCGATTGACATCAATTGACATTGATTCTCAACGATTCTCAACATGGTGGCAGTCTACATGCTGTGTCACCTGCCAGCCGTCCCCGCCTTGCCAGCAAAGATGGTGACATCAGACCGAGCCACTGCTGCAGCCTGCAATGCAAACTTGAATCCTTTTTTGGGAAGGTCGAAGGAGGTGTGCTTCACTTGATAGCCAGCAGTGAATCTTCAAAAAATCAGCATTTCAGCAATTTACCCAACTCACAAAGAAACGCACTGGATCCGAATTGTTCTTGACTGCAATCCGACTTAAAAAGGGGACTTTCGAATTGCAAGGCCCCCAGGCCTTGGAGAATCCTTTTTGAAAGCGGCGGGCTGTCGCGCCAACCATCCCAGCCTCACTGCGCAGTGCCACCCAGTGCCACGCAGTGCCACGCCCTGGGAGCCCAGGGCCATCCCAGGCCGCATCTCAGGTCTGGACCATGGCAGCGGCCTTGGAGGTTGTTCGCGGCCCCCAAGCGGATGCCTTGGAGGTGGCGGCCTTGGCCAAGAGAGCTCTCTTGCTGGAAGCCATGGATGCCGCCTCGGAAAGTGCACCGAATCGGAGACTTTCGGCGGGAGCTGTTAGTCTGTCGACTCCGAGGCAACAGCCTTGGATTCCGCTTTCATCAGCACCTCCGATACATGCACGAGCGCTCACTGCTTTTCAGACATACAAGTTGCGGATGTCATTGGCTTCGCACAGTCAGTGCCTGCTTGTGCTTCCGCCTGGGTAAAGCAAGCGGGTTTCTTTGTCCAAACATCTGAATGCGCAAGGCTGAAGACAGGATCTCACCGTCAATTAAAAGCCGTGCACAGCCGAGTCACACAATGTGCCGCTTGGGCATCGCAACCATCACAGGCGGACCGTCCTAACATCTGCAGAGGTCAGGGAACTGAGTCATGGATCTGTGGATCTGTGATTGCACAAGTGTGCTGTGTGGATCTGTGCAATTCTATTGATATCTACTTATGATGCTAAGCAGCAGGCAAGCTTGCGAGGCGGAACAGCCTCAAAGATTTCATTGTTTCCAAGGATTGGCTCAGGTTCGAAAAGCACCCTGCCTTGGGTGGTGGCTTTGGCATACCAGCCTCACAAAGACATGGACTTCCCTTGGCTCTGATTTAGTTGAGGTTTTCTTTCAATCACATGAGCCAATTCAATGTCAAATGACTTGAATCCTGGTCAATTCAACCTGTGCAGAAGTGTTCCAGGGTCAGACTTTTGCACTCAGCTGTCGCGGCAGTTGCTTCTGCACAACTCATCTATCAACCTACTTGGACAGCGTTGCTGCAAACGAAACAATGCAATTAGATGAAGCAGTCTGCGACAGCAAATATCCATAGAGATTTGCAATAACCTCCTAGCTATCGTTCTGCTGTGTGCATTTAGGCCAAATATGTAAAAGCTATTGAGTTCTTTGTGAAGGTTGGTGCGAAAGCCAAGCTTCTGGGATGCTTTTAGGCCTATGTGCCCTATCCCGCAGCTCAGCCATCAATATTTCCGGAAGCTCGTCTTCAAGACGAGGATCAACCTTCAAGAAGGCGGACGCTCAGAGCTCAACAGGAAGTCTGGAAGGCTGTTCAAACCGGTGCAGGCACAACAAACACCACCGTGGACCTTTTGAATACAAAACACTTTGGACTTTGTTGCCAAATTGGGAAATAAAAAGAACAGCTGCGCAGCTGCAGGATTTTCTCACCTCAATGGAAACAAGGCCCAGCTCTTAGAGGAGGTCTACCAAATCGGCATTGCCTCCACCACTTTGCCTGTGCATTGATGTAGAGTCAGTACACCACAAAAGACAATCCAATGATATCCAATGAATTGTGATATCAAAAACATGGCCGGATTGCTCTGGAGCAGGAGGCTCTCCGGCAGATTCCTCAGCCGGAGATTCGGAACGATTCGGAACATCCAATACCGAACTGACCGAACTGAACTGGCCATCCTCAAACGGTGCTGAGCTCGTGACTGGCGGCGCTGCTGCATCAGGTACCAGCAACTCTGGAGAGGAGGACTCCACCACCGTTTCAGGCGCCGATCTGGCGATATGTTGGTGCCGGGTCACTGTTGTTTTTTGACCCACTTTACAGTGATCTCAAAGCAAATTGGAAATCGATCCTAGAGATCCCAAAAGTAACCTGGCATAGCATCTGAAAATGAAAAGATGATGCAGGAAACAGCAGGATGCACCAAAAGCTATATGAACCTCAGATCTGTGGATCATCCAAAATTAAGCCAGCATCACTGGGCAGGCACTGGTGCAGGCTCTGGCCTCAGCAGTGACAGAAACATGCACCACATCGTTCGCCTAACTCTGAGATACCAAGGGACTCAGGGACTCAAGGGACTCAAAGCCATCCCAAGTCCCTGACGTCAGCAGGTCAAGCGTGGGCTGCGACTCCGGGATCGGATCCACTGCCACTGGTGGAACAGGCACCGGCTGCACTGGTGCCACGGGTGCCACCGGTGCAGGTGCCACAGGGGCCATGGGCTTGACTGGCTCTGGCACCACTGGTCGTTCCGCCAAAGGGCCTTCCGGTCAACAACATGGGGATTGAAGTAACGTTGGACTGTCCTACTACGCTTCGAGAATTAATTACACACGCAGCAAATGAACGAGCAACAAATTCAGCGCCTTTGAGCAACATACTCTGGAAACCATCAGGGCCTCAGTACACAAGGCCATTCGATCTCCTGTTCTTTGCTCCGGCTGGCGCTTCATTCTGAATCTCTGGTAATCGAAGCTTCTGGAAGAGAGACATCATGATCTATAGCCAGGGCATGGAAGTTCAGTGTCAATAACTGTGAGTGGGGCCCAACTTCTTCATTTCTTCAATCACATCCATCTCCAAAAACTCCTTTTCCTTGCACAAAACAGCGAGTCACATACAAGTCAAGTTCCAGGTGTGTGTCTTGTAGCTCTGTATCCATCAAGAGGGTGATGCTGATGACAAGCTGGAACAAAGAACAGGCTGAAGAGATTGAAGAATAACTCAAAACGACCTGTGTTTCATCTCTGAATGGCACTTCTGAGAGAGAGTCTGTTGCATAGGCGGAGGCAACTGGCGGGTTCTTTCTCTTGGCCTTCGAATAAAATAGTGCAAAACGTCAAACGAAAATTCTTTCGCAACTGCACACCGGTGACTTGTTAACACTATCAAATCTCAACCATCTTTTGCCAGATCGTCCGCAAAGTTTTTCCGAGTCAGGGCCTCAAACACCTTCTCTGCTGCAAGAGTCAGATCATAATCCTGGAAAAGATCAGGATACCTTAGTCAAATGGTCAAATGGTCAAACAGTCAAACAAACCCAACAAAAAATGAAATACCACACCTCTTAGTCTTTGTGAATAAGAATTGATACCAATCACTGAAGGGCTGGCTTCGCAGGATCGGCCAAAGATTCAGCCACGGCCTTGAGTGTAGGCACACTTCCAAGCAAGTTCATGGACATAAACACTTGGTTTAAGCATGATAGCAACGATGCTCATCCATGAACCCTGCCCCAGCAAAGGGCTTAAGTCGATGTAGTGGAGGGTAGTCTCCGGGGTCTCCCTTGGATTCTCTTGCCAACTTTTTTGGGCCTGGTTCACCTTTGCCAAGTCTTCTGTCCAGATCTGCACCTAAGGTGTTCCAGCTTCAGTCTCTGGGTGCATGAAACAAAGTACAATCAGAATTCAACCCACAAGCTCCAAACCAAAGAACCACCAAACAGAAATGACTCAAAACTATCGGAATGAATAGATCGATCCAAATCTGCTGACTGTCCGGATGATCACTAGAAAGCAATGCACAAGAAGAATGAGAATACCGACATACCACAGGAGAACAAAGAGGCATTAATCTCTGTAATCCTCCGCAATTTGTTGCTGTGACTTTACCTTGAGCCTCCCGCAACTCTGGACAGCTCGCTCGGACAGTACGTCCTGGCAAAGAACGCCGCCTGCAGCAAGTTAAGGGTGAACAAATCAAAAACACAGCCCATCGTAGCCATCTACAAACACACTTTCGCATAACCATCTGTACGCACATAGAAAATAATATATCGCTGTACGTATTATTCATGTGGATTCTGTCTGTAGATGTACTTAGTCGTGTACGGTGCACATAGTTCATTTAGGGATTGGGGTGGGGTCACATACAGTCAAATCAAGTTGTCAAGTTGTCAGGTTGAGACTATTCGTTAGAATCAAATTGCTGCAACTGTCAATAAGTTTATACATCAGTGCATTTGAAGAGTGGGATCATGCACTAGCTTACCATGATCCCAGCTGAAGCTGATCACTAAGGCAGGTACTTCAGGCAAACGATTGGCGTTGATGAGCACCTGAAAGCAACATGTTGCCCAAACAAGACAGAACAAAGCAGCAATAAGCCAATAAGCGTGAAAGAAGTTTGCAGCTTTTTCGGGCCTGCAAGGCACGTTTGGTTTCGCCCAGCAACAAGTAGCAAAGCACAGCAATGTTGCCAATGTTGCTTTCCTGACGGTGGGATGAGCTCAAACAATCATACAAACAAGAAAATGACAAGTACCAGTACAGGAATTACAAAGCTGTAGACAGAGCACCTCATTAGTTGAGTCATCACAGCACCAGCCTCTGCCAGCTTGCCAGTGTTCAGAACACCTTCAGCATCACCAACCGAAGTGTAGAGCAAAAAGAGAGCTCCAAGGTCCTGAGGGAGCTCATTGAGTGACCGAAATGACTAAGCACAACACCTGTGTCAGCCCCCGAACCCCAAGTTCTCGCAACACTGCAGAATGGGAAAAGGGGAAATGTCACTGATCTCACCGAATCTCACCCTCTTCAGTCCCTGATATTCAAGGGTCCTTCGCTTCACTGAAACAGCGCTTGGCCAAGGTGAAGTCACCTGGACACGCAGCTGGGACACCCGCGTTGGTGCCACAAACTGGTGGCTGCTGTGCCTTGCTCCAGAGCCACATCACCCAGGTTCTTCCACTTGCCACGAGGAGGCATGGCTGGGTTCGCCTCCAAAATGAGAGTAGTGAGAGTAGTGAGAGCCTTTCTCAAGTTTGGCTAGCACTCAGACTCTAACATCTCCAGGGTCACAGATGGTCACAGTTTGCATCTGGCGAAGACAAAATGACCATAGCATGCATAGCATGCACAATGACAGCCTGAGCGGAGATGCTGACAATGATATCCGCAGCCATTTGCAGCTTGCCCAGCTGCGTTGCCAGTTCAAAACGGTGTTCATCGTCCTGCATGCTCTGCGGTGCTTGGTGTTCGCCCTCTCTTTGCTACCTTTGCTATTTGTAGCTCTCACTAAAGCGCAAGGCAAGCACTTCATATACACCTAACAAAATCGTAGCACTGTAGCACAAGTATACATGTATTATACTCATACACATATGATATTGAATACATATCGAAATTTGAGTTTGACAATGGACGATCTGCACTTGAAAATCACTGAAATCTAAGCTCGCATTGTCGGTTCTCGTCCTTCGAGATCTGCAAGGCTTCAGCTTGATAGCCCTGATTCTCCAAAAAGCGCGCGATGCGATTGTGCAATGACCTGAAACCGCTTGAACAACATGATCCGGCAACAAATGAAGTCTGAGTCATCACGTGCAGCAATGTACAGCATTTGTTTGCACAATTTGTCACAACTTGCAAATTGAATCACAACCAGCCACAGAAATCACCTAATGTTTTTCAGATATTGTTAGTAATTTGCCCGGAAGAATGTCGTCTGATCGAAGCTCCAAACTCAGGCAACTGGGCAAAGAAAGTCTCAGCTGTAGGGAAGTCCTCAAGGCTCAGCATGCAGCTGATGGCTATGTCATCTCATGACCTGAGAAGTCAACGACTAAACTACTGCAATTGGACCTTAAACTGTTCGTGTGTTCAAGTTTGATCATGGTAGAATCAGAGAACTTTGTCATTCAAGAACTGGCATTTATGAACCGAATTTGGAGTCTGTGGCACTTGTTGAACGCTCTCCTTGCGCATGATGGCAGACTGGTACTCAATCAGCGCCATGTGGAGGGTGAAAGGTGTCACCTGACTTTTCCAACATCTGTGATATACATTTTATATATATATATATATATATATGTATATATATATATACATAATAATAACAATAATAATAATGATGATGATGATAATAATAATAATAATAATAACAATTATAAAAATAAATATAATAATAAATAAAAATAACAATAAGAAGAAGAAGAAGAAAAAATAATAATAACAATATAATATATATATATAATATTTACAGAGATCTGCTAGGATCACCCTCGCAGCATTTCAATGATTGGCTGAGACCGTGACATTGAGCTCTTTGTCAATGAGGTAAAGCTTGGACTGCTCGGGCATGTATCCAAGCAAGTACCTCTTGCAAAATCTATTGGGGTATGCACATTGGACTCACCCTCACTCAAGACAACACACAAAAAAGAAGTCAGGAGCACTGAACTCTGTCCAAATGGGCAAGGGTCTCCTGTCCCATGGTATATAGTCATGTAAAGATGTTTTTTCACGGCAACCTTATCACCATGATCTACGGCATCTACGGCATCTACAGCATCTACGGCATCTACAGCTTCAACTTGGCGGCAAAAAGCTCGACGTAGCTCTCCTGTGAGCCCGCCACGAGGCAAGTCAGGCGCTGGGCGTGGGAGATGTAGACCTCAGAAGCATTGCACAAATTGAAGGTCCCTGTGTTGCTAGGTGAGAAGCAAGAAACATAGTGAGGGAAATGTAGGGAAATAGGAAACGTGCAAACCAAGGCAATTGGAGACATGTGCATTCTGCTTCACCACCCTCTTCTCCTCTGCTGAGTCAAGAACAAAGCAATCGCCAACCCATAGGCCACTGATCACCTGACGCAAACCACTCCACAAAGACCCTCTGCAAACATGTATAGTACCACCTTCTTCAGTAATTAGAATGTATTTCAATTATATAATATATATATATATATACACGTGTAATAATTGTAATACAATGTATTACATTCGCATCAAATGAAACATGTCACAAGATGTCACAGCATCGAGCAAGGCCAGCAAGGCCTTGTCGCTGATTTCGTTCTGCAAATCGAATGCGGCTTCAATGCCATCCTGATGAAGCATGAACGCTTGCAACCGTTGCTGAAGGATGCCATCGAAGGCCTTGAGTTTTGAGTTTTGAGTCTTGCGGATCAAATAATCTCGAGTTGTTTCTCCATGCACTGTGTAAGGTGCATCAAATCCTACAAGCCATCAACGGGATGGCCGATTGCAACTGTTCTGCTAAGAGTTGCATCAAAATTTGCCAAGTGCTGCAGCAACGCTACAACTGTACACCTACGCTTGGCCAAACCTAAAGCCTGCAATGGGTGGCCCGCTTGACTTTGCCAAGCACAAGATCTCGTCGTGGCTTTCCCACGAACGCAGAAAGTCTTTGTAAAAAACATAAAAACTCATAAGAAATATCTCTCATATTGTTGCACGAGCAATGGGGTGTACATCTTCGGGAGCAGCTTGTGCTGGTGGATGTGTTGATTCAGGATTTTGTTCCGCTCTCTCGGACACAAACACTTTGAGCTTGGACAGGTTCGAGGACTTTGTTTTGACGAAGTCCTCGCCGGCCACTGTATTCTTGCGCTCCGCAACATGGGAGTCCTGCCTGTTCGCAGATGCTGCTCGGGCCCGCTGCAAAAGCATTGCAGCAAAGTTCAGCTCACCACCTTTTTTGCCAGCTGTAGCAGCTGGAGTCTGCCGAGCTTCTGTCTTCTGGTGGACCGGTGGCATTACTGGAACTGGGGGAACTGGCTTTGTGCGGCCCACTACATCAGGAACAACATCGAGAGAAACTGTAGGGAAGGCAGAATCTGATGGGGCAGCTGCACCAGATAAGGGCTCTGTTTCTTTTCTCTTTGGTTCGTCGGCTTCTTTTCTTTCAACTGGTGCTTCTCCCTCTCTGTCTATGGCAGTGTCCGCAAAAGAATCTCCCTCTTTGCTTGACTGACTTTGAGGCTTGGTGCCGGCTACGGGTGCTGGAGGTACAGGAGTGGGTTGCGTCAGTTCAGGGATGACGCCATCCTGATCATCGTTCGCTGGTGGCATTGGGGTTGGATCGCTGATGAACAGCCAATCTGCTGCATCCACTTTGGGAGTTGGCTGAGTGCACCACGGTGTTGTCACCGTTTCATACACTATGTTCAACACCGGCACGGAAGCAAGCGACTCTGGAAGGGGTGTTGGAGCTTCAATCGGGGGAGTGGGCAATGTGTCTGAGACAGGCTCTTGACACACCACAGGCGGTTCATAGATGAAAGGTGTTGGCTGACTTTCGGGGCCATGCTGACTCTCAGGTGGCTCCTCTTTGAGCTTCTTGAGCTGTGACTCAAAGATTGAATCTATGTTCCGCTCATCTGGGCACCTCTTTCGCTTCACCTCCTGAAATTCAGCACCTTTGTTCTGTGGCCATTGCTGTTCAGGCCGTTCCCCAACTCGCTCATTGAAGGCGGATCGCACCATGGATGTGTTGCCCGTGTTGCCTGTGTTGAAGAAAGACCTGTTCTGAGCATCTGAAGTTCTTTCTGAATCAACCTGGCAGTGTCGCTCCTTGCGTCGCAAGATGGAACTCGAAGAATCTTCATACCGAGCTCGACAACAGCAGCAATGATGAGGAGGGCAACGTCCTGCAATGGGGGTCAAATTTTGAAGTTAAAATAGCTGATACTTAGATGATTAATGTATACATAGATGTGTGTATACCTCCAAAGATATATATTTGAGACCAGCACTGGTGCACTGTGCTGTCTGGGCATAGCCTTAGCCATGTGCATCTTTGCCACTGTGCCGAGGATCCTGAAACCTTTCAAGATTAAAGTAGTGATCTTGTCTGGTGAAATGACAAACGGCCTCCTGTGCCTTAAAAAAAAAAAAACACGCTGCTTAACACTCCTAAAATCTTTACCCAACTCTTTTCTCTATTTTTCTCCTGTGTCATCTCCAGGGCCACTGACAATGCCACCGCGGGATTGCTTTGATACAAGCGGAGTGCGCTCAAGTTCTGGTCGTTCTTGGCTTTTGAAAATATCCTCTCGCTTTTCAACATCTTCCTGCGAGTGTCTAAAGTTCTGCTGGGATGCTTGACTGAAAGCCACGCCCTGAGAGCGAATCTTGACCTGACTTTTAGGTAGAGCAGCTTGGGGGTCATCTAGAAGAAGTTTCAAATGATTCGGAGGCAGAAATGCTTCTCCATGTGAGCGCGACCTTGCAGACTCTTTCTTCCCCGACTCATCTTTGGGAGCAACTCTCTGAGCTGGAACTTGGGACAAATGGGACTGAGATGACTGAGGCTTTGCTAGTTTTGACTGAGTCCGGTGACTGCTCCTTGAACGCGCAGGAGCTTCAGCACGTCCAGAACCACGTTGGCTCGCTGCTTGAGAAGCCAAGAGGCTAGGAGGGCGCCCTCCCAGTCTAGAATAGCATTGATTGCGCCATTCCAAGATCTTATCCTTGGTCCAGCCCTGTTCAAACTTCATATAGCAAGCTCTTGCAATCACTTCTGCAGCCAAACGCGAGTTGCGTGCCGCTGGCACCGTGGTTTGGAAAGGAATCCGGCTACCACCTGCTCCGTGCCACTGAAAAGAGAAGACCTTCTTGGCACTTTGGTACTTCACCGCATGGTGAGCTGGATGTCCTCTCGGTGCATCTTCCGGCAAGCCTTTCACATCACTCTCGGCATCAGGCTCCACAGGTGAACTGCGCACAGCTGCAGCTGCTCCAGCTGCACTAGCTGGTGGACCTGGTGGACCTGGTGGAGTACCGTAAAATTGAATCCAGCACTCGTAGCAATACAGGCCGCCGTCATTGGGGTCTTTGAAGGTTGTAGCCTTCACCCCACAATCCTGACACGATTCACTTCCTGCCATTCATCTCTTTGCATGGCTTCACTTGCTGGGCCAAAGAACTTGAAGCTAAAGGGCCACCAGGGTCAGTGATTTTTCTTCAATATGAGTTCAAATCTATCATGAGACAAACTCGTGGAGAAGCATGGAAAAGCCTGATTATCATTTCAGTCAAGCAAAGGATTCCAAAGCATTCTACAACGCAGAGTGTGAACATGTGCGAACCTCGTCAACTGCCACGCCAGAGACCAGCGCTGCTTGCACCGCCTCTTTGTCGTGCCTTTCAGAACAGAAGGACTTTGTGGGGCTGTGCGGCAAAAATCGGCAGAAGTCAGATGCCAGGAGTTTTCTTGAGAAGACTGCAATGAAAAGCCCAGAAGCCTGAGCACATAGAAGGAGTCGGGGCAGATGAGCACCACGTTGGTGCCATCTTCGGACCTCATGACAACACAACTGTCACACACACACACACAGCAATCTCTCCTGTCTATGCCTTTCTACGCCTTTATATGCCCTTCTGCCATGCAAATGAAGCTGGAAATATCTCTGGGCTAGACACCAAGTCACATCTTTGGGCACCACATCAATGCGGCGAACTAAACGATACCTTGCAGCTACAATGTCACAAGAAAAGTGTTCGCGTTTTCTCGTTTTGTGCAGGTGTCTCAAATTGGCGCAATCACCAAGTCCCCCAAATGATCCTGGTTTTGGAGCCACCCATTTGTTTCAGTTTGGCATATCTCAGTATCCTGCTCCGTCCAGTCATAGAAGCAAATGAAGTCCCCGCCACGGATACCCAACAAACGTCCTGCAAGGGATCGCCAGTTGAGACTCGTTGAGACCCTAAGAAAGGTCTATCTGTTGACAAATTTGACGAACATCAAAAGCCGACGGATCGGAAACTCGGAAACTCAGTCCTCCAAAGATCTCCTCGACATTGAACTGAGGCTTAAAGGAGAAGCTCTCCTTGAAGTCCTGCCCAAAGTTCACGTCAGGAAATCTGATGCCATATTTTGATGCATCAAATTTTGGAACGTCACTGATGCACAACAACACCAATGCATGCAGCCTGGAAAACAGTGATCTTGCCATTGCTGTCTCGCGTTGCATAGGCACCAGAGTGAGCCCAAACAAACTGGCACGTGCGATTTCAGGAATGATCAAGACCACAAAATTGTCTGCACTCATAGTTCAAAACAGGCAAAAAAGGATTTGTTGCAAGACAATACTGAGAGCAGTGAAATGAGTCATGACTAGTCATGACTCTACAGTCTCATCATGTCTCATCCGTGTGTCTTTAAGACTCTTACCTGAGGCTTAGCCATGGGCAGCCTGACGAGACTGACGGGAACACAACATCGAGCCTCCAGTGCAGGTCCATAAGACTTGTTGCGCAAAGCCTGACACGATGTGTCTGGTCCTTTTGGATCTTTTTGGCACAGGTGAAAGGAGCATTGTCACCAGGTTATTTGAACTCACAAACATTCACAAACTGGGTCATGCCGAGTCATGCCCATTCTACTACTACCTTGAATTGAACAGTGCCAAAGTGTCCGAGCTTTACCAGCTTTACCAGCTTTACCAGCTTTACCACGCAGCTATTTCGAACAAGAGACCTGGCCTGAGCTGTGTAGATGACGAATTCGCCATCACCACACACTGCAAACAGTCGGCCTGTCGGAGTCATCCAGCATTTGTTGCTAGCATCAAAAGTGTTGTCTTGTCCAAGAGCTGACCATGATCCACATATGATCCAGCCATGATTACATCCGAAACTACATTACTCTCTGGCGCACCGTTCGGGTGATGGGCAATGTACTGCGGGAAGACTTCTGCAGCACCCATGTCCTGCATTTGAAGGTCGTGTGCCGTATGCAAGTCAATTCTGAGCCCTGATCACGTGCCAGACGTGCCAGTCTAAGTACTCCCTTGCTCAAGCTGTCCTTCACACTGAGGGGAACTTTCTCACCCTCCCTAGCTGTGACACCCTCGTCCAACAACTTCAAGTTGGCAGTCTGGATCTCATTTCCTTTGGCCTGGCAGCTTTCAAAAATTGAAAGGATCTCCGAGGATCCAGTTCGAACAAATTGCGGCCTCAATGCTTGCAAGCGAGGCAGTGGTACCCAAATGATTTTGCCGGAGTGCATCGACGCAACTGGCTCCTGCGGAGCATTTTCATGTTGAATTGATGGAAACGATTGCGTGCGTTGATGGTCATGGGCCGTCATGGGCCGTCATGGGTCATGGCCTTGATCTCAAAACACAGCTCTTTTCAATGCAAGACGATGCAAGACGCCTCACTGCCCAATTTGATGACCACAGTTCCCTCATCGTATCCAAGGGCAGCCTGGACGATGATCAAAACCATGCCGTGGTCCAAGTTTCCCCACAATCAGATTCCCTCAGTTCAGAAGCAGATGCAAACTGAGGCCGCTACTGTATTGGATCCTTTCAGGACCGAGATTGACCAAACGCGCTCCAGGAAATAACTAAGTGTTGCCTGTCGAGCGCCAAGGGTCGAAATGAAGCAGCTGCAAGACGAATTCTATCACTGAAAGCAGATGCCAAGAACTGGCTGCCCAAACTCAACTTACGCTTGCAAGTGGTTGCTTTGTTTCACAGCCTCAAGGCGGTAAGTAGAGCCGTGCCATATTCTCACTGTGCCGTCCTGATGCAGTCAACTTTGGAAATCGCGTGCTCTGTCGCAAGTACAGTACATCGCCCATCGGCTGCCTCACTTCCAGTCAAGATAATCGGCAAGGCTGGATGAAATAGGGCCTCAGAAGCATGCAACACAATGCCCCTCATTTTACTCTACAACCTGCTTCAGAACGACATTAATTCTGTCATGCGCATATTGCAAAGAGCAAAAAACAATTGGAATTAGTCTTTCATTCAAGGCACATATGACACGTTGTTGGTGTGACCGGTGAGCGTCTGGATGCACCTGCTGCATGGGAATGTGTGGCTGAAGTGCAAAGTAATGCGCTGCCTGAGTCCTAAATTCTATTCTGTGGCAACTCAGGGCGCACTGTTTGGTTTGGTAGTCCCAGATCTTCACCGTTCTGTCATCGGACCTCAAGTTCTGCTGATGGATTGCTGCTTCCTCGGACTTTTCTCTTCTGAGGTCGCAACCCAGAAATGATGTATGGCTTCTCACCTCCAGGTGAATACCTCAATTATCCAAGGGTTTTGGAACACATTGGCCATGGTCAAAACTTGGGCATCCCCTCAAGTTGGGATTGGGAGTCATCCTGCCTTTTTGGCTGATTTAGAAGACTAGATCCGAAACATATATTTACATACTACAATATGTGTATCTATATATATATATATACACACACGTGTATATGCATTTATTCCATTGAAAACAAAACTATTCAGAAGGTGATGACCATTTCCCAGACAAATGAACCCCAGTTTGGACAATGACATGGTAATGCAATGCCAGGCTTGGATAGTTACAGAAGCAGCATTGAGGAGGGCACTCTACACAATTCACACCGCGCTGATGCCCAGTCAAGGTAAAGTGACAGTTGCTTGAGCCACCTGCCAAGTTGCCGAATACATAGTCTGACTATGTCTGACTCGACTTTTCAACAGGTGCATACGAACTGCACTGCTCTTGCAGGCCGCCTGCACCACCAGAAACTCCCCAAACCTTGATGGAGCGATCCAAGGAGCAAGAGCAGAAAATGTTTGTGTCCTGTCAATGCTGTCAGATTTGTGCGCTTGAAGTGCAATGCAAATTCATGCCCGAACATTCATGCCTTCCTGAGAATCCAGAGACTGAGAATTTTAGACCGTTGCTGTCCAAAGAGAAAGTCCTTCGGATTCCATTGGCACATCATCACATAGTGCGCATGGCTCTCAAAAACCTGGCAAAGCATCATGTAAGGCATTAGCGCTCCTGTCAATTCTGACAACGGACGATCTATGTGTCTTGTGATGTGCAAACACTATGAAAAACATTCTGCATGACAAGATGAGCTTTCCAGCTGCGAGCTGAGAAATCCATGTGGCAAGGACACACTGAAAACCGTCAAACAGCGTCAAACACAAAGTGCTGATGCCAAGCCAAGATGACCTGAAGGTTCTGCCAATTTTTGTCCCAATCCCACAGCCTCAGGATGCAAACGTAATGCTGGACCTGAAAGTAGATCTAAAATCTGAAATCAATGGAATCTTCAATGGATATCATATATATATATATATCATAATATAATATAATATAATATAATATAATATAATATAATATGATATAATATAATACAATATAATATAATATAATATAATATAATATAATATAATATAATATAATATAGTATAGTATGTAATATGATATGATATGATATGATATAATAGAATATTTTATATCATATTGTATCATGTATATTATACAAAATATATATTGTATATATATATATATTATAATATTATAAATATATCATAGAATATTATATATATATCATATAATATTATGTGTATATAATATATATATATGGATATCAACTTTCTACATGAAACGTTGGGTCTGTGCCCCCACTGAGGTTCCTTCTTGATTGACATGTCATCCGATGAAGACAGAAGGTACGGCAAGGTCGGGTGGATGGCAATGTAGCGGATATAGTCTGTGTGTGCCTGGGAAAGTCTGAATCTCTCCCCGTGACTTGAGGGTTTGCTAAGCTGAGTCTAAGGTGCCTCAAACTCGTGAGCCTTTTCCAAGCTGTTGTAGTTGAAGACACGGATCTGAGTGCAAATTTGATGCTTTTGTGCAATCCCACCCTCTGAAGAGTGCTGCTTCTGAAATGCAGGATCTGTACGGAGAGACCAATCTGCTCCAGTAAGCCGTGGGCGTGCATATCATCGGATGCCGTCGCAATCCACTGCTTGCGAGTGACAAACTTTGCACACCGCACTGGCAAATTGCAGACCTGCAAATGTCAAATACAAGAGCATGAAGTTTGAATATTTCTTTTCTTGAAAAGCCAACACTTCTTGTCCGGCCTCGAATTGCTTCACAAGTGTCTGCGTGTTGTAATCCCAAATAAAGATATTTCCTGCCCGGACGGGTGTGGAGTCTACATCTCTTTCTGCAGTAAGCAGGCCAAAAAATACAAAAAGTGACTGTCAAAATCTAGCATCAAATCTAGTGCGACTTGACTACAAGGAGTGCTACAAGTGGGACCAGGGACATGCAACAAAGAACGAACTTGTAGATCCACCATGATCCACCTGAGATTTTAACATTGTAGCAAACACAGCACTGCCTGAGTAGAGAGCTGACAAAGTCCATGGCTCCGAGGGATGAAAGTCCACGCACTTCACGCGGTCACTCCTGTGCAGAAGCACCTGTATGCCCACTGTATGCCTCTGTACCGAGAATTAAAGACTCTGAAGAGCTTGAAAAAAAAAAACATCCTTGCTGACAGCTTCTTCTTGATGTCGAGTCGAAGCGGCATCCTTTCAGTCACAAGACTAAGTTGAGTTTATATAGTCTCATCAAAACTTGCAAGCACAGTGTTAAATAATGTTAAAAAGGTGTCTGCTGTCCAATGGCACACAATGGCAAAGCAGACTGGGGTTCCAACTTTCTGGCGCTTTTGAGCCTTCATACAGACCCCCACTCCCACCAAGACTTTGCTAGCGCTTCTTCTCTTGACAATTCAAACATGGATTCAAAAACTGATGCACAAAGGCAAGAACTGTTCAAATGCTTAGAATAAATTAAGACCTATCAAAGTTAGTATATAATATTACTAGTAAGATTTAGTAAATATATATATATATATATTCTCAGGGTCTGTGTCCTTCAACGTGCGATCTAAGCCGTCCACTCGCCAGCCGCAGGGAGCTCGGCCACAAGGAGGCAGAGCCGCAGCCAGCTCTTTCAAAGCTTGGACCCAAACGCGGCCAGGGAAGCTTTCTATGCCAGTTATGCAAGTGGGAAAATATCTATTAAAAAAACAAGGAAAACAAACTGCGTCACTGGTTTGTCTTCTTTTTGGAGCTCCTGCTCAGAAGCAGTTTAGTTTGACTTGTAGAGAGGCTGTACGGCTGTACAAAAAGCAAGCGCCACTGCCACAATCCAGCTTCCTCAAATCTTGCAAACACAAACACTCACAGCTCAAAGGCCTTTGCAAGAGGCGGAGCCTTCCTGTCACGCACGGGATGAAGTCTGAGAGTTTCCTTAAAGGCTCAGTGCGTTCAAACATGGCAGATGTGCATGACCGAAGCCTTAAACTGCGCCTGGAGAAAAGAGCAACAGTGTCAGGACAAGCGATCTACTTGGTTGAATACATCATGCTGACATTTCTCTCTTGACCGGAAACCATTGACATAGTCTTGCTATGTCTTGCTGCTGTCAAGGGCCAGCGCTTCCTTTTCTGACGGATCTCCACAACCAGCTCCCTCTCACATAGGCATGGTCTCTCACGGCAATCATGCTGAAACACTGTGGTCCAGCTTTGGTCTGGGTCACCTCTCTCGCCTCACAGGACGTGATACAGACATACCCAAAGTATCCGCGTATCCATTTAATAAACACTGTGTATGGAAAGGAATGAATGAAGATGCAATACTATCTGCCTCCAAGTCGAGATGCACATGGCGGAGTTGTGACAGCTCAAGCACACTCTCCAGACCATCACTGTACTCCTCCAACACTCGAGCATGTGGTTTCCCAAATTCACAGCGCTTTTGAAGTTAGCAGTCCTCGAAAAAGCTGAGCTTGTTGTGGATACCTTCACCAGGGCTAAGTAGCAGGTAGCAGGAAGTCTTTAAGATCTTGACGTCAACTGATCGTGTTTCTGCCCAATTGGGATGTGTCTTTCCAGCCTTCCAGCCTCGACTTGCTGAGACACTTTGGAGATCTCTGGAGGCTGTCATCGTCTGCCACCCTGGACATTGAGAAATGTCGAAATTGTTTGACACGTTGAGAACCGTCGCAGCCGACATAAACGGTGTCTAAACGATGTCAAACATGTCGGAACAACCAGAACTGGAGGCACATAGCCCGGACCCAGAGCTCCAAGTGCCTCATACTCAGGTTGCAGCAATCGTGAAAATGGGCAAGTTGTGGCAATTCCATACAGAGTCATCAAGTCATGACAAGTTTGTGATAGTTTATGTTCGGTTCCTGGATTCCTCTTGTAAGCGAATAGCCAAATTTGCACCGGCAGTTGCAGGTTGTTTGGCTGGCTGTTGCTGCGAAGATGGTGCATTTTGCTGGGCCCCTTCTCCACCTGTCATGCAGAGAGATGCAAATTTAAGGAACGGGCATAGCAGGTTGTTGCAAGTCCCGCACCGAATATACCGAATTAACAGCAAATGAACAAAAATAAAAGTGAATTCGAATTGGCATCCCAAGCGCCCAAGCACTCCCTTTTTCGCTCTGTTTCTGACTAAGTGGTTTCTGGCTCCACTTCGGGGGCTGCCTCCTCACGCCTCAGAATACTGCTGTGTACACACTGCAAATGATTACCCAACCATCACCAGTTCTTGACACCACGAACTGCTCGAATGGATTCACAGAATTCGGATGAATTCGGATGAATAGGGTGACAGGAGTTTCACGGCCCACTGCCTCAATTGGTTTATACTTCACTTGCTTTTGCTTCAGCCAATGCTACGCTCGTGCTTACACTACTACCTCGAGGGAGACCACCACTGCCACGGTCCGCAACAACAACAACAACAACAACAACAACAACAACACCAACACCAACACCAACACCAACACCAACACCACCACCACCACCACCACCACCAACAACAACAGCAACAACAACAACAACAACAACAACAACAACAACAACAACAACAACCACAACCACGACGACGGCGACGACGACGACGACGACAACGACAACGACAACGACAACGACAACGACGACGAGTTCGTTTGAACATGTTTGAACCTGTCTGTCACATGGCTAAGCCGTGTCACTTTTCATACCTGGCGATGCTTTGGTTGACGGTCCACCATATACCTCCACAAATGACCAAAAGGAGTCCCACCTTGGATGCTGGCTACCAGTGTAGCCAAATCACTGACAAATAGCATTGGATGATATTTCAACATATTTGATAATATATATATATACGATGTATGAACGGATATGAACGTTGAAACGCTAAAAAAGAAATTGAATGTGTCTGAAACTGTATGACTACGTTGGGTCAGGCTCAAGAATCTTGGGCTCGTGAAAAGACTTCCTCTGATACGTGCAGCTAGCGTCGAAGGCTAAGGGTCTCTGGAAGTCACTGTCGTTGAAGAAAAAGATACCTCAATCTTGCACTTTCTGAACTTGGCTCTGACCCTCAGGCGAGAAAAAATGACTTGTCATATCATGTCATATCTGTGTTTGTGTCAGATTTAAGAAAAAGACTGCTTTACCAAAGCCAAGCATCCCTGAATCACACAGAAGCCACTTGAAATGTTCCCAATGACCATGGTCGCAGTTGCAGTGTCGTTCTTTACCAAGTGCAGTGTTGTCCAATGGCCAAGACTGAATGTCGCAAATGACAGCAGCAGCATGATAAAGATCGAAGGATCGTTCAGCCAGAGGTGTACCGTCTGGTGCATATCTTCAACCTCCACTAAGCTCAGACCACCTGAGATTGTCAGACTGACGATTGCGTCAACCATCGTTAGCAGTGCCACAGGTGAATCTGAAAGGCGGTCCAGAAGGAATCGTTGTGTCAGTCTGTAGCCCACCATGGTGAAAACGAATAAAGAGGACACTTCCATACCCACAGTGTTGAAGTCAGGATATTGCAATGCAAAGACTGTAGCTCCAAAGACCTTGAGACCAAGAGCAGCCTTTGACGCCAAGCTCGTGAAAGCGGCTTCAGAACCACGTTGCTTCAAACATGGTTTCATGGCGACTTCCAGCGACAGACCAACAACGGGCGCTAGGTTGCCAAAGACCGTCCTCTCAGACAATGAACAATAGTTTGCTTCCAAGTGATCGGCCAACTGATAGACACCTGAGATGCGTACTGGAACACCGGGAATCATGACACACTCTAAATCTAGCTCGGATCAGCCTGTACAAGGATGAATAGTCGAACTTGTCAAACAAGATCTTCAATTTTTAACAGCCACACACAGTAAGTAAGTAATTGAGGAGTTACCAAAAGCAGCCGCTGCAGGAAGCCAGGTCAGAAGTTCCCTGCCAAGCACCTCCAACAATGGCCTCCGCACAGCGTTGATAGCAGTCTCGTGCAGTCTCTACTTTCAAAACAGTGAGTCAATCCAGGATCAAGCGATTCAAATTTCTTGTGGTCCGCTTCAAGTGAATCTCATGGCCTGGTATGATTCACAAAGTGCAGTCCTGTGATGAGGATGCCAAAAATAAGCCTCATGTACACTTCAGTCCGCAGTTTTAGACGTGAGGGAATCGACTTTAGGATGCTGTTTGGCACGCCAAAGCAACATGCAAATGCTTCCCATCTGAGTGAGGTAGAACTTCAGACAAAGTACTCCTTGTGCTATAAATCAGCAAATGGTGATTTCTTTTCTGCTGAGAGAACTCGTGTTTGCGTACAACGAGACCACATTCCGACAAATTGTTGGCAGGTGGACTCAAGTGGATCAAGGGAAGTGACAAATCCGATTGCTTCAGACAAGGGGCATCGAAAAGCTCTGCATAGCAGTAAGAATCATGGGTGACTTCATTAGAACCGACAGTGATTGATTCACCAGGACAGTGCCAAGGGTGAACGCGGCAACGGTAATCCTCGATTGTCAGTTTCACCAACGAAAGAGTCTGTCCACGGCTAGGTCAGTCTAATTCAAATGCCCAAATCAGTACCACAAGGAACGCAATTGCGTTGCTACTTCGCGGCAAGGCTCTGCAAAAGCAGCAAGAACAGCCGCTTGCCGCCTTCATCATGGCGTCCTGCATACAAATGAGAACACACCATTTTGCGGTTTCTCTTCAGAATCAACGCCAGTGTACCAGAAAGCATCTTGTCGCTAAACGCTAAAAAATTAAAGCAAAAATTATCGCGGAGATCTTTCCATGAGGCCACTTACAAACACACGAATCACAAGCTCAACCAATCTACTTAGCCGGAAATTTACAATGTGTGTTTCAGTTTTTCTTCTAGTACGAACTTTTCTTTCACTCCCACCAAGATGGTCTTTGCAATTATTTCTGGAGTAGCAAGACCTTCAAGCTGTGAGTCCTACTTCTATCTTTGTTCTTCGTGTTTTATCAATTTTTCTTGCTCGAACTGTCACCCATGCCGCCTGTATTGTAGTAGTACAGCCAAGCTGATGAGAGAGGCAAATAAAGACAAGCGAAGATTGTGAGAATATCTCTCCTGGAAGAGCAGCGAGCATAAGGCACTTTTTGACATGTTTGAATCTCTGTGTTTGTTACTCTCCTTCTCTCTCACTCTCTCCCTCCCGTCTCTCTTTGTTATCTCTCTCTCTCTCTCTGCGACATCGCGACATGAGTTGTGGTCAACTCATCACTCAGTTCAGTTTTTTAGTCAGGCAACACCCGTTTTGCAGCCCAAGTTGCGGTCGTGCAATTTTGACATGAACATCAAGTTCTTTTTCCTCAATACCAAAAACTTCAAACTTGACTTGACTTGATTGTCCTACCTCAAAGATTAAGATTTTGAAGAATGGCACAGCATTATAACCCACAAGAGTCCAAATGAATGGCAACAAGTACAGTTTTGCACACCAACTCACTGCAACAACGGCCGCTGTTTGCTACAGCAATGCTCACATGACAGCTCAGAAGCGGCACGCAATGATGATGCAATCATGATTTCCGAAGAGTGTCTGGATGGTTTGGATTGTATTATGCCATGAATCATCACAAGCGTCAACATCATCACCACCACCACCACCACCACCACCACCATCATCATCATCATCATCATCATCATCATCATCATGTTCATGTGGTTGGGAAATGCATTGAAGGACTTGTTTGCTTTTGGAAATTGCCATGACTGAGGCTGCACCTCCTTCGCCCTGACCATCCCACGGCTAAGCTATGCCACATAGAAATGAGGGTGCCTATCGTTTTTCACCGTTTCAGCAGGTGGATGACTCGTTTTCAACAAACTTGGGAACAGTTGTAGTTCATCAGAACATGCAGCTTGTTTTCGCAGGCCGAACTCACTGGTTTTTGTCACACATGTATTCTGTGAGTGTAGGGCCACAGTTGATATCTTTCATCGATATGCTGCCGGAGATTATTTGCAAACATCAACCGACATGAGAGGCGTAGAGTTCTTTCTGTGCTCTTTGGCAAGCCTGACAGATGTCTTCTTGCCTGGCAGTATGAAGCTGATTGAACTAGTGGGTAGTGAAAGACCTACTCATGTTGCTGGCAGCGCTGCCTGCTCAAACACCAAATGTGGGATCCCTCATTTGCTGTCGACATGGGGTCATCTGTGGTTCTTTTCCTGATTCCGGGGTGGGAACGCAGCTGAATCAGTTTACCATACAATGCCATACTATCAAACACACAAAGGCCCCAAACTCTGTACCCTGTTTCCCATAGAGTTCAGGAGGGAGATATATCGCAATAGAAACATGGCACCGCTGTTTCGGCTTGGGGGGGGGGCACACGCCAGGCAGTGAACTTGTAGTATTGTGGGACGCCCACACAATCACTCCAGTCTCTTCAGTCTCTACAGTCTCTATATCTTCTTTCCAAGACACCCCTTTCTTGACATAGTGCGCGTGTGCAAAGGTGGTGTGTTCTTCCTGTCAATGCATTTGAGCTGCCAAGTTCTGTACAAGTCTTTCTGTAGTCATACTTTTCTGGAAAGAATGAAAGTATGCAGCTGGCTATGCGCACGCTCCTGAGTGCTGTTTTCTGGAGAAGCCGTCTTGCCAGATGAATTTCCTTGGCGAACTTTAGCAAGCTTCCCTACTTCACTGTGTGCAACAACTTGAATGCATAGAACCACTGACCCACTATCTGTCCCACTCTCTCCAGCTTCCCAGCTTGTGGGCTTTGTGTCTGCCCACTTTTGCATATACTGTACTCTAACCCAAGTCTTGGAAGTCTGCAGCGACCTCTTCAAATGGTCCAATCCATCAATCAATTAAGAAATCTTATATCCATGCCTATCTTGCTCAGCAAAGCGTCCACTTGTCTCTCCTTGGGTGCCAAGCATTGCATTTTTGGTTATTGTCATGATGTTAAAAAATCGTTGCAAATGGGCGTGTTTCTTGAACACAAAAAAAAATGTCCTTGCTTCCACCTGACTAAATTTGTTGGAGCAATTCAACGCATACTGTGTCTATTGCATCCAGAGCGCAGGGTTCTTGATCAGTGGAAACTCTTTGAAAGAGATGCTGGCAAGTATCGAGGGATAACAGTCTTGTGCAACACTTTGTCTGCTATTGCTCTTTCCTTAGTTCAGGGCACGCTAGTCTTTCTCGCATCATTCATGCGCGTTGACAATTTTGAAGCCAAGATCGTGCGGATGAGAAGATACTGTACTGCAGCCAAGTGTCAATGGTGTTGGGCCTGAAGCAACAAAAGGCAATGTTGTCACTCGCATCGCACTACAAATGTTGAAGACACCCACGAACCTGACTCTCCAATCCCTGTATCTTGGATTTCTTGGAAAAACTCTGCAACTGGTGACCTTGCGAGAATTCGTTTCCAGGCTGCATCTTGCAGAAGCAAAGAGTGGCAAAGAGCTTTATTTTGCATCGAGAAGCTTGGGAAGTCGCAATCTTGCCACTGTTTGCATAAGAACAACTGCGGATTGGGATTGATTCGCACTCTCCTGGGCAGGCCATGACACCAATATAACCACAAACTCGACATGAAATTGAAAGCAATGAAAAAGCATCCTTTTGTGAATCTCCAACGAAATACCATTGGCCACCCAGGCACTCTATCGACTGCACAGCCATTTTCGACAGAAAGCTCACAATCAGCAGTGACGGCTGAATTCAGCACTGGCAACAAAAGGCATACTGCAAGGATTGGACCTGGGCATGCATCGATTGCACTTCTTGACGGAATCTATTGCGCAAAGCCCACTGTGCCACTGAAACTGACAAGACACTCATTCAGGGACCGCAGAGATATGGCACGCGAAAAACCTAACAAGACTGTGGAATCAGCTGATCTCGTGAACTTCATGCTTCTCTGAACCCTTTCAGACAACCAAGACTATGCAAGTCTCTTCAATAGCAGGAATGCACCCCTGCTTTCATCTCTCAGCGTGGATGCAAATTTATGCAGACTGACACTGTGCAAATGCAGACAAAGCAGCACATGAAGAGGCAGAAGTCGGTTCGGTCAAATAGGACAAAGCTGGGAAGGGATGCACTCAGCTTCAGTCACTGTCATGAATTGAGCATCATGCTGCAGGAGGCAGGAAAATCACCTTTGTAGCCCGCACCTCTAAAGATATAGGGATAACGTTGCAAGCAACCGGCATGTATTGATTTTTGACTTTGTAGGAAACGCGCTCCTACGCAACACAACAATTTGTCAAAACGATCTCTAGAATCTCGAGAACACGGCTTCCAGAGTTTTGAGCCCTTACCGACCCTTGCCAAAGCTTCCATTTACCAAAACCAAACTTTTCTCTCCTTCTGCCATGATTGCAGACTACTGAAGATAGTATGACACACAGATACAAACAGTAGGAATTGAGAATGAAAGATATGAAGGACATGAAAGGAAAGAATGATTCAACGAGGCTAGGGCAAAGATACTCAATGCAACATGGTCTGGAGAGAACATGATCGCCTTGTGGAAGGCGCGGTCTCCGCTTCAGCAAGTCCTTCGATCGTTTCAGCCTTGCCGCACTCTACAAATGGCATCGAACAGTTGTCAAACAGTTGTCAAACAGTTGTCAAACAGTTGTCAAATGATATCAAGGGGCTCTGTTTAAACTATATATCATTCTGTGATGGATCAAACAAAGTTATACAAGAGTCCCAGGCAAGTCCACCGGACCACACAGATCCACAGACCCACCAACATTTCCAGCTTAGCAACAGTGGCACGGTCGGCTCTGCATTCAAGTCTTGGCTCTTTCGGCCCAGCGCATCTGTCAGAAAGCTCAGTGTCGCATCTGCATATAAACTTTCTTCCATTTTCATCTTGCAGTGAATTTGTTGCACCGCTTTGCAGTTGAGAAATGAAAGATGTTAGTTCAAATCATCTTGGGCCATAAGTGGTTTTTGGCAACCATACTCAAAGGGTCCTTCCTGATCCTTTCTGGCCCCTTTCCGCCTAGGTCCGCAACAGTGCGTGGTCTTTGTCGTCTTCCCTGTTCACCTTGCAGAACTTGCAGTACAATAGTCATTGAAATAGGGATCAACAATGATAAATAGGGTCTTGTTTGACTCACTGTTTGACATGGTTTGCTCATGTGCAGCGGTGGTCGTGGGACTGGCAGCTCAGCCCCAGGCTCCAGTGACTCTCCGCAGGTCGTTTGGACCCCTCAGAGGGCAACATGAATCGAGGGTGTTTTCAAACCTACCATTCATATTCCACTTAAGCATACTTAAGCAATCTTAAGCAAGGAGCTTGTGCTTCATCACCATAAAAGCCATCATTCAAGGAATTTGCCTCGGGATCACAACAGGTGGATCGAAATGCTTGAATAATGTTTTCACAATCGAATTTTCACGTCATAGGCTTTCAGTTTTTCCTCTTGAAATCCAACTGGGAAACCACACGGACCATGCAGACCAAGCCATCAAATCTGCCACCGTGCGCGGCCTGGACACTGGGAAGTGCGGCTCTGGCTCGACTTCATCAAGCCTTGCAACAATGCAGATGTTCACTTTCCGTGGCATCGTCAAAGCGCAACCGTCAACAGCCCAAGATCATCCACACTATTCCTAATGAGGTCCTATGCTGGAATAGGTTGGCACCATTTGGCACCACTTCGTTTGCAGTCTTGATTCAAAGCCACGCCTTGGGGTCTCATCCTCGAGTGCGTCGGGTAGAGCACCTAGAACAATCAAAGTTTCATCGGGAAATCTTTGGTGACTTGGAGCTCAGCATGGCACTGGGCGTGGCACTCGGTTCAGTGGGTTCAGGTTTGACCGCTTCTGCCGCTTCAACAGCTGCAGCCGCTTCAGCCGCGTCAGCCATCATCTCTTCCTTCAGCTTTGGGTCTTTGCCAGCCTGGAGAAAAAATCTGCAGATACTCAGCTCGCAGACAGACCAGGATCAATGAAGTCTGCATGTGACAAGATTGTGCCTGCTGAGCTTCAATAATCCGGCTCCACCTCATGGATCTCATGGATCTCATGGTACCCGAGCCAAGAGAACATCACCAGGCCAAAGCCAAAAAAAGATGCAAAATGATTGAGGGAGGAACTCCAAGAGGTTCATGTGGTCCTCATCCAACCCTTCTGTCGATGGCCTGGTTTCACATCCACAGATTTGGCAGAAGGTAATGAGCCAATAAAGTCACGCAAAATGGAGTAGTGCGGCCTCTTTGTAGGCTGCGTTTGAACCTGCTAAACAAAAAAGAAACAGTACTCCTTGAAGTTTGAAACTTAAACAGGGATTGGCTAGTACTGATGGATACAAGCAAAGCAAAGCTTCCCACCTGTTGAGTCTTGCCCTTGCCCTTCCCACGCCCAGAAGACCTTCCGGAACCTTTGTCCTCTCAGCTTGCAACTTTCAAGTACGAGCAGGTATGACATGAACTTATTGCAGTTGCAATAGCGCTCCTTCAGATTTCTCCAGTCACTGTTCTTCTTGTAAGGTTTGCCTCCATGGTGGTCAATGACAGACATACTGACATACTGGTGCCATTGCCCATCTAGCCGCGCAAATGCAAGGAGGGGATCAAAACGTGCGAGCTGTCCATGCTATGGCAAGCTTTGGATGTTGGACTTGACAAGCGACTCTTGTTGCCTTTGTGACTACCTTTCTTGTCAGCTTCATTGTCCTCCACTTGAACAAGAAGTAACTTTGGAGCACTCACAGCTCAATATCCAACGCCACAATGGCCAGAGCTGCCAATGCTTCTCCGACTCACGTCCTGCTTGCCCTTTTCGTCCTCTTTGTCTTCTTTCGCTGCTATAGCTTCGTCGACGACTCCGTCGACGACTTCAATGTCTTCGTTCATTTCTGGAACTTTGCCTTTGCCGCCTTTGCCCTTTGCCTTTCCTTTGGATGACTTTCCCTTTCCCATCTTTCCCTTACCACTCTGACCTGGCGATGTGACAAGAATCTGAATTGATCATTTTGATCAAACAAGCAACGAAGGGGACCTTTGCCGTGGCTATCTCCGTGAACCTCGGCGGGTTTCCCTACTCCATCAGGCCATCAGGTAGCTTCATTCCTTGGATCACCTTCAAACATCTACAGTTCAAGCAGCTCCGAGGCCAGGACTGCAGGGGCCCAGTTGGCCTCATTTGTGAATTCTCCAGCAGCAGTTTGAACGGTTGAAACATTTAATTTGTCAATGAGGCGACTGGCCTTTGCGCCGCGAGACGCTTGGGGCTTGGCCTGGGCATGACAGAGTGACAGGCAAAAAAGAAGTAGTAGTGATTCTGAGCGGTCAACCCGAGCCAAATAGCCATCTCCACAAGTAGCTGCTGCCTGGAATGTTCTGATGCAACTCAGCATTCAAACCGAAGTCAACTACATAAAACCATTCTGAATTCAAACACTTACAGAAGCAGGTGGGGAAGTAACCAACAAGAACCTGGAGCAAGCGCAAAGACACCATGTTGCCGCACATGCCTTCAGCTTGTTCTGTTCCATGGCAGTGGCTACGTATGATGCCAGCTCCTTGAAGACAAGAAAACACTTCTCCAAAAGATCATGAAATGCCAAACACTCCGAAACGTAACCGTTTTTTTTTCTCTCTCTCTCTCTCTCTCTCTCTCTGTCTGTGAAATCACAGTGGATGTGCCGCTCTCAGGGCAAAAGAGCAGAAAGTCCACACACCGCACTCCAGCACTCCAGAGAAAATCCTTTTTAACACCACAAATGTCACTGCCGCTCTGCGAGTCAGAATGGGTACCAGGGCAAAATTCCTGTTTCCAGCAAGGTCTTGCGACAGCATGAAGTATGCATTTCCTCTCTGCACTGCCACGTCCGAGATGGTGATCCAAGAACAAAGTCAAAAGTTGGAACTTTGCAAGACCGCAGAAGGCGTTTCGAATCAGGTTCAGCAATGTGCATCATCAGTAGCAGGCAAAACCAGCGTTGAGAGGTTGTAGGACTAGGAGCGTGGTGAACACTCTCCTTTTCTTTTGGTTCCAGCCCTTCCTTTCAAAATCTCGACTGTATTGAGGTGCGCAAGTATTTCATGTATATACAACTATACTGAGTACTGCTTGCAAGCTCCAAGCAGTTCGCACCTTGTTGATGCTGCCTCAACAAAAATAATTTGTGCCAATGAAAGCGCACCTGAATAGCATGGGTATTTTGCTAGGTCGAACTTGTAAAGGCAAGAAACATGGCCCAATGTGAAGCGTGGCAGAAGGTTCTCAAAGCACCTTGATAGGACCGATTGGCCAAGTAATATCACCGCTCTTCACAATAAAGTCCTGAAAGATCCTGAAAGGGTATGATTGTCACATCGGCTGATTTGCCGGTACTCCTGGTTTCCGAAGGTGTGCACTGTGCACTTCCGTGCTTTACAAGTTCGATGGTCTCCAGTCGGGCGATTTGACGCCAAGTGAGTTCGTAGTACAATTTGTGGTTCATCCTTGTGGTTCGAGTAGCCTCTGAAATGTTTCAAGAAATTCTCTGCGCTTCTCTTATCCGTTGCTACAAGCCTGACACTTCGATGGAGGGCTCAGACATCAATTCTCTTTGACGCTCATGAAGCCTATTTTCCGCAAGCCTCCAGAACATCGTCATGTCTCACACAGCTTCGCAGCAAAGAACAAATGCATATGCAAAACTAGCCCCCCACCTGGAGTGACCTCAGCATCACTCCAGCGCTCTTTCAAGCGGCCCAAGGAGTCCTGTCCGTTGTTCAAAACAAGGATGTGCTATCAACTACACAGCTCATCAATCAAGAGCAGATTTGTCTCTGCTCCATGTGGATATGGATCGATCTCAGATATGAACATATGGATATAGATCGGGATATGGATATCAGCGAAGAGTGGTATTCCATCGTGATCGACAACATCATGGTTTCAATGAAACCTAGTAGCCAAGGCGGAGAAAACACAAAAAAATGGCTATGTGCCGCATTTTTGCATGTGTAGTTTCGGTTTCATGGTATTGGGATTTAGGGATTGCGAATTCAGAGGTTTGTGTCACCCCGTTCTAGTGTTTTATGGTTAAGGGCTCACTTGCTTAGAGGTTTTAGAGGAATTGTTGTCTGGGGAACTGAGAAATTATGGCCCTACACCACACAGGATTTGACTTTTGTAAAGAACAAGAGGTTGGAAATATGTAGAGAGGTATCTATCTATCTATGTATATGTATGTGTATATATATATATATATGCACACAGATTGAGGGTCTTCTTCGAAAGGCAAAACCCATGAAACAAGAGACCCGTCAGCATGACCCTTTACGGAAATGGTGATCACTTCTGATCCCAAAAATGTCGCTGTCCTCTCCAGGTACAGCGAGTTGCCAGGGAAGCAATGCGGCTCGCTGAAGACGGCGCTTATAAATTAGGTCTGCCAGGACCACATGTCGTCGCTGAGTACGGCCTCAGACCAGAAAAAGGATAGCGAAACAGAGTAGAGCAATTGAAATACGTGTATACATATAATATCATTCATATATATATATATATATATAAAGATAGATAGATATAGATATCGATATAGATATAGATATCGATATAGATATTGAAACATTATAAGTCAATCTTGCGTGCAAGAGGCGCTGCTGAACAAAGCCTTTCCAGCGACGCAGGCCCTGCAAAACAGGAAGTAAGAAGGTACTGTGGCTTGAAAGTCACGACATGTCACAACGCTAGAACCATATCTGAAGACGAAAACAAAGTGTTCATCACACAAGCCCACATAGCGTTGCTCTTGATGTCGTTGCAATTGCAGGCTTTTGCACACCTAGGAACAACATTGTACACGGCAATACACGTTCAGGATCGTTCAGGTATATAGTTCTCTTGCTTTCCATCAGTCTGGTCACAAAGTGAGGATCTGACCCTGCCCCACTCCGCAAACAGAGCTGGCAGCCACTTTCTTCGTACTTGAGCTCGCACCGCCTAGACTGAACTCTGAAATGATTTCAGCTGCAAGGCTCGACATGTGCAAAATCTTCCGAATGGCTGCCGAACCTTCAACCAACAGCTCCAGGTCGTGGTCAAGGATCGCAGGCGGCAGGCCTACATGAGAGACACATGAAAGGCATGACCGGCAGGTAACGTTCATAGGATGTGAAAGGGCATGAAAGTTGGAAACATCTTAGTCGCAGTGTGCTTGATTGCTCAGTGGGGCAAATGAGCAGCATTACATATTTGCAGTGTTTTGCACTAAAGGTTTTCTATCCTGTTCAAAGCCTCTGCCACTGCCAATGATGCGGAATCCATCAAGTTCTGCACAGACCTGCTGCAACACATGCTCGATATGTTCACGTATCGACACATCCAAAGGATAGCCAAGGTGTCCCAAGCTCGTCAACAAAATTCACAGTTGAACAATGTTGATAGGAGCGGATTCCATGGGCCGGGTGGGACATGTGGGACATGGTGGGACCAGAGCCTCATCTTTGTTAGGCTCCATCGCTGCAGATTTGATGTCAGGATCTTCACCACCTGTCTGGAAGAGCACCTGTGCAGCAGACATCACCTGACCCTTGCTGCTCTGAATTTCAATCGAAGATCATACCCAGCCTCTGTTGATAGACGCGATGCAACCCCCGCAATGCCTAGACATGAAAGCGCACGAAAGAACTTGCAACTTGGAAAAGGATTGGTCTATTATGCTCTATTGGTAGAAAAGCCTGATGCCAAAGCAAGACTTTAGCCATCATCTTTATTCAAAGCACTTTTTGCAGCAAAGGCACTCTAGCTTTGCAGAGATGCCGGTGGAGAGCAGCAACTGTATCAGATTGGGAAGAGATCCGAGAAACCTTCCTCAAACGCAAAAGCAGCTGAAGCATTTGACTCGCCTGCACCCTTCCAAGCAATCGATCCACTTTGCTGAATCGCGATAGAGCGAGGTTGCGGCGCAGAGCTGCAAAGCCGATCTGCGCAATCTGCCTGTCCTGTTGAAGCTGTTTGTTGAAAGCCAGAGTTCTCCTGGCCTTTCTGAACCGATGGAAATGAGACCAGGAAGCAAAACAAGTTGGAAGGCCCAGCAGCAATCTCCGTGTGCTGAAAAGATCTACGATGCCATCTGCCCAACGTTGCCATGCAACGTCATCCCTTACTTGCCGTCGCAAGGCTGCCCATTGTGCCCATGATGACAGTGTCCAGATTCGCAATTGTCTCTCGGCAGTGCTTTGGATACACACAGTCAGTCTAACCACACGCCAAAGGCAGAAAGCTGGAGCGCAGAGCTGTATAGATTTGCGGAACTGCAGCACACGGAATTGCCGAAGTGCATGGCAGTTGTGCCGCCAAACCAGAAGGATTTGTTTGGCCGCCTTCAGGAGCTGTTCTTTTCGATGGAGCTCAATCAAGCGCACATTTACAAGGTGTCCCTGCCATGCAAGTATGAAACGACCCAGCCACAAAAGCTCAAACCGCCTCAACCTTGTCCTCCGCTGCAACTTCAAACTTTCTGTACTGGCCAGCCATGCCCGAAAGACTGAGGCCACATGTCGTTTTAGAGACATCCGATGCAGCTCGGCTGCTTGAGCTTCTCTGATCAAAAGCTTGACAGCGCGTTGCCAACTGCAAAAAATCTCCGACATTGCACAACCGTGAAGCCAAAGCGTCAAGAGCTGCTGAGCGAAGAGTTGTTGTGTGGCAGCCAACTTTGTGACTTTTTCCCGAAATTGGTATAGCAGCTTCCAAGACTTGAGCCTGTTTCGGGAAACAAAGCACTTCTGCTTGCTAGAGACTGCTCGCATTCTCCTCAACCGGTCCGCGTTCAGCTTGAATGCTTGCAGACCCTGCTGAGCCTGACGCGTTCTAAGCTTCTGCAGTACCTTTCGAGTCTTCTGCGCGAGCTTCCGGGCATCTTTCAGCAAGGTAAAAGCTTGCGACAACATGCGGAGTCTGCGATTGCTTCTTATGCTAGCTTCTAGCACCCTTTCCCGATTGAGGGATCGAAATTGATTGTGCCATGTCACAAGGTTCTGCCTCAACCTGAGGTCTCTCAAATCTTTAGCTTTGCTTCGGAAGTGCTGTGTTCTTTCAGCTTTGAGCTTTACTGTGTGCTGCCAAGACAGAAGCACATCAGCTAGCAACCTCACATGCTGCTGTTGGGCTACATGACGAGCGCTTTGCCCATTCCGCACAGCGGTCTTGAAACATTTGACGACCTTCTGAAAGCTTTCTTGTTTCTCTCTAAGGGACACTGAGCGGGCAAGTCGAGAGACTCGACTTGCAATGTGCCACTCAAAAAGAGCAAGTTGAGCAACCCGTGCAGTCCATCTGAATGTCCGCATCTTGAACAAGCAAGTTGCCCTGAGATGCAGCATGCGTTCACGAACATAACGCAGTTTCTTCCGTTCCTGGTGCCGCAGCAACTCTTGGGCCCTTGAAACTTCGACTTGCAGCGACTCTCCAACGGTCCGTCTCCAAGAGCGGAGCAGCGAACGCAAATGTAGACTCAAAGCCAACCGGTTTGCTCGCCGAAGCTCTTGTGCCTGTCCAATGCTCCAGAGTCTCCAAGCACTCAAGCATCTCTTCAAAAAAAGCTTCGAGCACTCTCGAGTCTTCCAAATGTGAAGAAATTGATGTGGAAGGTCATTGATGATTTTGTCGGAAATCGGACTGCCAAAAATAATTTGCATCTTCAAATCCGGATCCGCATCCTCGGGAGCATTCATCGGGGGATGTCCTCGGCAGTGATGCAACTGCAAAAAACAAGCTCACAAACCCAAACACACGAAGAAAGCCCAAGAAATCAGAATTGCAGCCGAGCTACTCAAACGACCCATGTGCACATATAGCGAAGCCAGCAAGTCTCGCTACATATCTTAGAAAGCATAAAGAAGCAGCTACTGTCGTTCTTGAGCCACAATAATTCGGCAAACAGGCGGAAGCTCTAAAGAAAGGCATCATTTGTTCACGCTGCGAATGCCTAGTACTGACAGATCATCAGGGGTACTCTGCGGGGCAGCCATGTCCTCTTCAGTCAGAGCATCCTCAATGGATTCCACCACTCTCTTGGCAGTTCTGTAATCGTTGGGCTCGTGCTTGTCCTGCTCATGAGAAAGGTGGCACCACAAAAGGCAAAGGAGATGATGACCAAGTACCAACAGATTCAAATAACCGAACAGCTACCTTGACCAACTTGACACTCTTTTCGCTGCTTTCCATTTATTGTCTCTAGACGTTCAGGTGGTCATCCCTTTTGGGAAAGTGCATCCTGACTTTGCCAGGAAGGAATCCACCCAACCGACATCCACAAATGTCTGCAGAGGCTAAGTGCTGATTTCCAAAGCATTGCTGTTGGCTTTGAGCAAGCTTGCACTAAAATGGTTCTTTGGGAAAACACTGGATCCGTTGCTTGAAGACAGATCAATCAGTGAAAATGCTCCAGCCAAACTATTGACACATGTTTCAGTCCTCCTGGTCAACAGAGTAAAAAAGTCCCACATTATCTCAATTCAAGAGCAGCTTCTCACACCAATATCTACTAGTTGATACTAGTTATAGTTTGGCTGGTAGCTTATTGGTTGGCTGTACACGGGCTGTGGGTAGCCACGTTGGTAGGGCTGATTCGGATACTGCAGAGGTACCGGCGCTGAAGCAGCCGGACTCGGTGCGCTGTAGGCAATCCTTGGCTCGTTATGAGAGAATATAATCGTGTGACCAGTGTGACCAGTGTGACCAGTGGGCAATGTGGGCAATGTGGGCTTATTTATTCAGATTTCCCTTCCAGAAGCCGAGGACTTCGAGCTTGCAGGCCAAAAGCACTCCATCCACTCTGTTCACCATGCGACACATACATGGAAGTTGACAAAAATCATCCAGATTCGGGGTGAGTGTACCAGTGCAGCAAATCAAACTCAGTGAGCTTCAAGTGGTGCATGGAATCGTGCCTCAACACGGGTGGTGTGTGTCTAGCTTAGAAGTCTGTCAACCTATCATTTTGCCCCCTCGTATATAAGATGCAGGTGTCAAGTAGGAAAGAGCCGAACCTTTCCAGATTGTTTACCAGGACGGTTTCTTTGTGTGGGGTTGGACGTATGGGCGAAAGAAACAAGTGTCCAAAGGACAGCCCCTCAAGCTACATCCAAATGCAGACAAGTAACATCAAGGTGAGTGCTTGAGCAGCAAACGCCAGAAACAGAAGCCCAATTATCAACTGAAAGCAAATCATGTTTCGCGCTGTGATGCAACGGCCGAAGAAGCTGCAATGGTGATCGAATCCTCCCAAGTCTTCAGCATCACATCTGCATGGTTCTGCTCCAAGCGTGTCAAAATGCCAAAACCTACATGGATCTCTTGAGCTTTATAGAAAAGGCTTTAAAGTCCTCCTGGAGGCAAAAGCAACTTAAACTACCCACTGGGTCTCCCAACCTGACACACACCGCTGGCAAACTCTGCAATGATGCGATCCAGAGGGTCGCCATACGAAACACCTGGTACCTTGGCCAGTTGCAGGTTGCAGACCTTGAAAAGCAGTTTGCTGAATTGTGGCAGACTGCCACCCTTGCACAAATCTAAGACCATTTATGGACTTCAACTGCACAGAATGCAGCCAAGCTGCAATAGGTCTGCCCATCCAAACCACAAATATTTGAATGCACCTCCTCTTTTGTCCTTCCCCACACAATATCTCTCGCCCGATCAGGGACTGGATAGCAGCTTTGTGGACTTCGTCTGATCTCTCCGGTGGGTCCAACCAGGATGAATGCCAAGGCCAGCACCTCAACAAGGAGTGAGGTGAGGGAAAAGCTGCGATCTTAACGATCTTAGAATGGAAGGCCTGACAGCCCTGACAGCCCTGACAGTCTGAGCTTCCGGCAGCCAAAAGGGCACTAAGACCCATGATGGGCACGATGTAGTCGGACACCACTGGCACCACCGTACTAGAGCTGCCCACTGCAACCGGGACGCCCACACCGTCAAGTATAAGAAGAAAAACGACCGCCACTGCTATCCTGGATCAAACCGGGAGTGGCAAACATTCCGCACATGCTCATTGTTCACAAACATGGCTAAGGGAATCATCTTGCACCGATGTTTTGCTCACCAAGGATTGTTGCCAAGGGCACCCCCAAACAATTGAAACCGCTCTTCCAAAGCTCTTTTAAAAGATCTAACGATGATCTAAACGGTGTCCGGCCCCTCTGGATGTGTCTGGTCAAGCTGGGTCACGGTGGTCCCACGAAGTAGTTGGTTGCTCGCTCCAGAAGCGGAGGAAGCAGCTCCATAGGAAGCTCCTGCGGAAGTCCATTTGTCAGTCCTTTAAGAGGCTCAAACTGGAATTGGATTGGAGTTGTAGAAAGCAAAAAGATGCAAAAGCAAGTGTCCAAAGACCTGTCTTCTGATTCGTCCTTCTCCGACCAATTTGAAGACGTTGGACTCACCGGCTGTCCCAAAAGCAGTGATCCCTCCCACATGACGTCAGTCGCACAGCAAAAGGAACAGCACAAGGGAGAGCACAATGGGTGCTTGAACCACAAGGCCTTCAGAACAACCTGTGATTAGCCATAAACCTCTGCAGCATCTGAGGATCTTATTTAAATTTTCACTCAAACAGCTCCGATTGACCCCAAGAATCCACGACTACTTTGCACTGGCCCTCTCTATTGAGTCCTCTCTCAGCCGCTCCAAAACCCAGCCGCCATCTTCCCAAGCGCCGTTCATGGTAAACCTGAATTCAAGGAAGGTCGATGTAGATCACAAAAACCAACTTGCAGCGACACAAACTACGAAGCACTCTACATCTCATCGCAGATTCTGCGGACCGCACTTTACTGGGTCTGTAGGCGTGAAGGTTTTCGCAGCAGGCTGCCATTTGCATTCTCCAATTTTTCCGTTGAAGCGGCTTGGATCCTACAGTGTACCAAAAGAGGCTGTTGAGGCTGACAATTTAGTCTGTTGAGAATCAGGTTGTCAGTTGTCAGTTTCTCCGCAGCTCCAACATCAGAAGGCACGAAAAACATGAATCCCCATGCTCACCACATGCCAGCGACCTCCTTAAGCTGCTTGAAGGCTTTACCTGTCTTCGCCAGCCAATGACCGGAGAAATTGACCTTTGCGACCCATCTGCCAACAAAGTCTCACTAGGCATTGAGCAGTCATCTCGAATTTGGTAAATCTCAAAGCAACAAGTGAACGCCTTTGGGACTCAGCACTGCTTTCGGCAACCCAATGAACTCGAACGAATATGTGTTCTGTAGGGCAAACCAAACCATGGGCCCCTGTCCTGGAACTATCTGGAAATCCCATTCAGATCAAACTATTTTCTGAACAATAAGAGGATTGACGGCTGAAGTTAGCTGGACATATTTTACGAGACAACATTGATCCCTTAAGATTGGCTAGCTATGAGTGCAACTCAGCATAGGAATAGGGGGACCGAGGCAACAGTGGCCCTTTTCACGAGTCAATGCACTTGATCTTGGGAAGGGTTTCAAAGAGAAATGTTTGAAAGCACTACAAGCCAAAACCAAGAGTTGTTGGAGCACGAAGCCGTCAATTTTCAGTTTTCGCCGCTGCATGCCTACTGTTGCGAAAAGCTGCAGGCTTGTTGCGACTAAGCCTGGCACCCGCCAGTTGTGAGAAGCCTTGTAGCCAACAAGTAGCTTGACCTGATCAAGTGACAAGGGAACCTTTGGAGCAAACCACAGCGTTGAGGTGAACACTGGACGAAATGAAGCGCTAAGAATCCAGCGTGCATGTTCTTTCCATCGCCAAACACAACCTCGTTTGCAAAAGCTGGAGGTCTCAGCCCCGCAATCCCAAAGCATCACAAAGCAATTGGTCTTTAAGACCTGCATTGTCATTCCAGGCTGATTTGGCAATCCGCCTCCAGTTTGAAATCCACCGTATTCATGTGCGCTGGCTTCCACTTCAAGAGTGCAGGGCATGTTCCCGGGGCATATGGTACCATGACCTGTCCACATTCGTGTCAGGAAACTGTCAGTACTCTCAAACACTCTCGGAGAAGATTTCAGACGCAGATCTCTTTCCATCAAAACATGCAAAAAAAATTACATGCCGGTGGAACAATCATATTTAGCTATTGGCTATTCTTAGCCTGTCTCTTGTGTAGGGTTCGTGTGTCAGACAATGAAACTGAGCAGCCCACAGGAGTGAAAACAAGGCCATCCGTTTCATGTGGCAAGTTGCCAGCTCAGGTGACCGAATGTCAAGAAGTCATCGTGGCACTGACTTTGCAGTCAAAACAGCGTAAGTATTTCTACTAGTAAAAATATGCAAAAACCCTTCAGATGGCACTGGTGCAAAAAGTGGACACTGAGGCCAAGACCGATGGAAACGACATCTTTGATCTGCCAAAGTTCAAAGAAGTCCTCACGCACATTAGAAAACAGGACTGGGCAAAGGTCAAACGCTACAAACGTATGTTCACAAAGCGATTCACTAGAATATTTTTCACAAATAAAATTTAGTATGTTTTGCTGCAGAAATCGGTAGCAAGGCAGCTTTCTGTCCTTCAACATCAGCTGAACAGTATCGTTGGCTTTTCGCCCAAAACTCAAAAGCTGCTCCTCTCAGGTCATTTGTCGTCTTCATTGAATCGGTGTTTTGAAGTTTGAGCGGTCATTAGCAATAAACAATCAAGAGTCCGTTAAGACTCTTGGATGGTATGAGAACTTCCAGTCCTTTGGTAGAATCACGTCAAAGAGGGCCTTCTTCAATCTGTACAATAGAGGACGGTGGGTCAAGTCCTGCAGTGGAAGCATTCCAAGACATCAATATGTCCGTGCTGTGCAACAAAGAGGTCCTCATCACCAATATGCATCGCATCATACACCAAGTACCGAAGGCATGTCTGGTTTCCCTGATCACACTTCGAACTGCTGCCAAGCAAAAGCAGAACTCAAAATTCTGAAAACCTCAAGCACTCGGAAACAAGCTAGCAGCAGCTAGCGGCAAACAAGAATCGGTACCTCTGCATCTTCAGCATCAACAACAAGTTCTCCATCCAAGAGCGTATTGTGATGCCAGCCAGGTGCCCTGGAATGTGCAAGCTAACTGTAGTTCACTGGCTTTCAGACCGTCACGGTTTCAAACTCTGAGAGTTCCAATGTGGCACCTTTCATGATCGTTGGGCAGAGGGAGCTGCACCTTGAGGTCACCCATGGAACAACTCACAGTGAAAGTGGAGCGAAGCAGCCAAGCAGTGAAGCTGATCCAAGCTGAGAGTGCAACAGGGCAATGCCACACACAGCACTTTCTGTCGATCAAATACACATGGCCTAGAGCCAGTGTGAGCGAATGTGAGGAAGTTGACAGGAACTGATCCCTGCACAACACGAACACAAAATAGATACTATGCAGACTATGAGAAACATACTGTGTGAACAAACCGCACGCTATGGACCTTGATAGGCCAGCAACAAGTGGCGCTCCCCATCTGTTTTTTCGCAGACAAGATATGGTTCCTGTGAAGCATGCATGTTTCACGCATGTTTCAGCAATGTTTCAGCAAGACAGCAGCTGTTGTGAATCATTCTGAATGTGTCCTGCAAAAGCTGATCTCCAACCTTTTGCCGCGTCAGCGATGTTGGCTGAGCTCCCGGAAAGGCATCCTGTTGGCTAGGCATCACGTTGGAGAAACTGTACTCACAATCAGAGTCACAGTGTAGTTTTTGGGCCACGAAGTTGGTGGGTTGAAAATCTGTCAACACGCAGCAAAGGGCACCGGAATCTGCCCGTGCACAAGATGGTTGCATAGCTCAATAATCTCCTTGGCACAACACCAAGATCGGCAAAATGCAAAAGGTCTTCGATTGCGTTTGACCAAAGCGATTAAGACATACACCAACTCTCTTGAGTGAGGTGGATTGGCTGGATTCCTGGCATGAAAACAAACAGGAATTTAGGTGCAGGTAATGGCTGCTCGATGCAACCTCTTTCAAACCAGCCAAGCATACCCTCTGAGCAAGGAAATCTGGGCAGATTGCTTTGCAATCTCCATTGCACTCTCGTCATTGAATCTTGAAACGAGATCGTTTCAGCCCTCCCACACTTCAAGTATGTGTAACCCACACACGGTATTTCGACAAGCGTAGTTCTGTCTTCCAACGAGAGTGTTTGCATTGCAAGTTGTTGTGTCCAGGGTGTTTGGCATGGTGTTCGCAGCAAAGTGAAACCCAATTTCGTTGTTTTTGAATATGTGTTGCTAGTAAAAACAAGGTGCCCAATTTCGACAATTGATCAATTTTTTGTTCCTTTTTGAGGCGCGTTGGCGAATCTGGCAAAATTGAAAGGAATCTCAATGACACCGATATCCTTGCAAAATAGAGCATTTGAGCGGTTTTGCTGCAAAAGTCTTGCTGCCTGCTCGCTCATGCCACCTCTCAAAGCATTTGCCAAACATCATCAAAGACCTTTTCTTGTGGAATTTTCAGCAATAGTATGTATGTATGTATTTTGGACCGTTTGCTGGATCAAATTACACTTCGCCATTTCGGTGGTGTTCAACAAACATTCCTACCACACTGTGCAACCATTCCTCAACAAGGACCCGCCTGAAGCACATCAAAGACCATGAATGCTTGAGAAACCATGACCCGCACAATTTTTGTTTGTTCAACGGTGCATGCTAAAGATACACATGATCATTTTTGTTGGGTGGATGTGTGAAAAATTGACGAATTAGATTGTACAATCTGATAATTTGAAAACATTGTTGCTGTTACAATATGTTTGATTCACAACCTTGTGCTTCAACTCGGTAAACACATGAGTTGAGCCGAAACACTTGAAGTACAAAGGCACAAAATGTCTGAAAACATTCACAAACATTCTGGGTGAGAACAATTCAAATCCAATTTTTTCAAACACGGGTGGCGTGGCCACACGAGTGCGTAGCAACAAACCACCGCGCATTGCAATGCAAGCACCCATGAAAAATACATCATCACAAAAAAAATATAACAGAAAATCAAATGACAGTGCCAACAGTCAAGGATGTGGAAAGCAAACACCACATTCAAAGGCAAAAAAACGTCAAGTCCATGTCCACAAAAAATGTCAAGATGGGTTCCGTCCGACAAGCGACTACAAAAACAACCATGTTCTGCAGCCCTTCCCGGCCGTCGAACCAAAACTGCAACGTGCTGAACCCGTTGGCCATTGATAAACCCCAAAGGGCCGGTTTCTGCAAGACCATGTTCAAATTTTTGAACATGTGCGTGCACATCATAAATATGTCTTATCGCGACAATTAAACATGAATAAAAACAAAAAACAAAATAAGAACAACAAGAAAAAACAAAAAACTGTTGAGAACACAAAAACTCAGAATGAACATACAACTAAACGAAAAAAAACATGAACAAGAACAATAATATGAAATAAAAAACAAAAAACACCGCTCGGACATCGGGGTAAGACGCCACCGGCCACATCATCATCATCATCATCATCATCATCATCATCATCATCCTCGTCATCGTCATCGTCATCATCATCATCATCATCATCATCCTCATCATCGTCATCGTCATCGTCATCGTCATCATCATCATCATGATGATCATCATCATCTTCTTCTTCATTTTCATTTTCATTTTCATCTTCATTTTCATCTTTGTCATCGTCCTCATCATTGAATTCCCTTCCCATGCTCCAAGTTGGAAAGTTCAATTGTTTGGAAGATGCGGTTGGGTCACCGTAACTGGACAACCAGGTGGGCCATAAGAAAGTTTTGAATGGGATCATCTTGAAATTGAGGATGTAGTTGTGAAGCTTACTAGGAACTATTGAATCAGTTGCGTGATTTGCAAACAATTTGACACGGAGTTCAAGCGGTTGTAACTTTTTGCACGTTCCACATGCGTCACATTTAAAGATCATACAACCATGCATAATCCTTTGACAAATCAAGGGAGTTTTTGGGAACATGGCCCATTTGGCCTGCCCCGCTGCTTCGCAGAATTGGGAAACATTTCAAGGCATTGTCCAAGCCAGGATGTTTTTGCAATTCCATGGTTTGCAAGGTATCGATTTGAGCTGCAAGTGGACTTGAGCTGCCCAAGAGTTGCTGCCGTCGCACGGCGTTTTTTACTGCAGAGATTGATTTTTCAGATTGGTTGTCTCGTCCACCACATGTCATTTTTCGACTTTGAAGTGTAGTTTTCACTGCTGGTCTCTTTGCAATTTCTAATTTCTTCACTGTTTTGACACTCACGGAGCAAACGGGTGTGAGTTCGTCTTCTGAGTTCGTGTTCCAAGTTACATGAAGTAGCAAGAGCATACCTTCAAAAACGGAACACAAGAACCTTACTGCCTCCCCACCCCCCGAAAACCTCCCAAACAAATCAAAGTAGCACGCCAAAGCAAAGCGAAGGTGCAGCCAAGACTTCCAAAAAGTTCACACGCTCGTGAAATTATTTCCATTGAACTGAAACGTCTGAAATGTCATCATTGAAAAGTGTACAAAACTTGGGCTACAAAATTCAAACTCACTGCAAATACCTATGCGAAGTGGCACCGCTACGATCCCCTGCGCTTGCCAGTCAAAATGGCCGCGGAAGTCAAATGAGTTGTAATTTGCAGTACGAATTCACACTATGTTGCACGCCCCACCCCGGCGTGAAAACATTAATGCAGCACTTAAACCTTTTCTACCACTGCTGAACATTAATGCAGCACTTAAACCTTTTCTACCACTGCTGCACTAGTAAGCCAAAAGGGCTTAGGGGTGAAACAACTGGTAACCATTTAGCCTAGCTCAAACCCTTAGCTATACACATGGTATGGGACCTCAAATCTAGTCACGACGGCCGAGCCTAAAACAACAATGAGAAAACATAAAAGCAAGAACAAGAACATGGAAAGAATAAACAAAGATAAGAGTAGAAAAATTAAGAACAAACATGAAAACAAGCGCAATGTTCAAAAAACAAAGAATAAAAACAAAATTGTCACCAGCATAACACACACCAGGGGGAGAAACAGTATCTTTCAACAACCCTGCAAGCATGACCAACCAGGAGCGCAGCTTTTGCGCGCTTGAGCCAGGGGCGTCAGCCAGCGGTAAGTTACAACCCGACCTTGATGGAAGAGAGTGAAACCCTCGAATAAAACCTTCAGAAGTCAACATATCAAACGCTTCTAAATATGTAGGTTGGATTCATAGATAAACTACTCTACACCCTCCCTATCTAGGCATTCTGCCGCGCTCCTTTTGTCTCCGGTTTGCTCCTTTCTCTCTGTCCTGCTTCACAGGACCCACATTAGACGCTGGTTCATCCAATCTTCCTCCATGCCTCCCGTTCTCACCTTTCTGCTTGCCATCTGACGTCGCCGCCAACACAGAAAACCAAGCACCTGGTGGGATGATGTAGTTCTTTTTAAAAAAACTGCACCTTTCCCAGCATACGTTGGAACACATTGGCAGCTTCCATGACTCTTGCCTTTGTCTCTGGTGCTTGTTGAGGAAAATACATGCTGCAGAGCTTTGGTCCTGGCACCAAGCCAGCGACCTCGTCTCCTGGTCAACTCTGCATCCTCCGGAAGCATTTGGAGGTGTGTAGCTCCTCCCGCTGGCATGCTGCCAAGGTCCAACGCTCTCACCTCAGGTCTTGAGTTGACTGGGAGACCGAGTGCTGATAGCAGTTGTTTGCAACGGTTTCGAAGGAGCTGCGTTGAAAACCGTTTCACTTCTGGAGCCAATTTTTCAAAAGCACACCGAATGAATTCGACAAGATCTTCCACTTTTGCCACCTGGCGTCGAGCGGCAAAGAACCTTGTTTCTGGTTCCTGCGCTCTGAGCAGTACTGTAGCCGAAGTGAACAAAACATCTGATTGCTAGGATTTCGCCAATTCTGCATATACCACCCCAGCTTTTAGCCAAAATGCCAGCGATGTCAATCCACCCCCGCACATACAGACTGTCAGTAGGGGCAAAAGAATCTGAAAAGACCGGCTATGTGATGCTTAGGGCTCCTCTCGGAGCCATGAAAAAGCCACGACCCACGCGCCAGTCATCAACCATCTGATCGACGGCTTCACAGAGCAGATTGCATTTAGAGAGCCTTCCCATATTCAGAGAGTTTCTTGCTAAGACATTCATGATTTCTGCGCGGAACTTCATCCAAAACCTTTTGAAAAGAAAAACCGCCTTTCCACTGCCATTCAGAAAACTTCTCCAACAATTTTTCTCTGTTCAGCTTCGGGACTTGTCGAACGGGCCTTCCAAATTCCAGGGTGACGGCGGCGGGCTTGAAAAGGGTGAGAGACCCGGGATCACAAAAGACCCTTGTCCGAAAAGCCCAAGGACAAGTAATACCCAGTTCCAAATCCATCGCTTGAGTCTGGGTAATGCCGCGAGCTTGTGAAGTCCATCAAAGTCCAGAAGCTCATACGCCGGAGCATGCGGAACTGGGTCGTTCCAAACAAGAACCATTCTGTTGCTCTTCAGTCTTCAAGTACTTAGTAGAAAACTTTTTAGAAACTTAATTTCGTATATTGATGCTTTATAGTCTTCAATAAACGCGCGTATATAAACACTATCCTTTTTGCTTGGCTTAATTTCAGCAGTCAAAGTGTGAGACCAAGATGTATAGTCTCTGGTTGCATTGATAAGGGTTAGACAGCGGTTCACCCAAACCTGCGGAACCAAACCACCACACCTGTACAACCTGCTGAAAAGAAAAAGGAGGTACAAGGGTAAGAAGGAACACCTTGCAGCAAACCTCCCACCCCACACTCCAAGAACAGTAGAAGACTACGGCGGTGATCAAGGGGATGGAGGAGGGAAAGAGAAACAGGAAACTACAAAGTACCTGATCCAAAATGGCACGAGCGACAAATTTCCGATTTCCGGGCTTTCAAGTCTGGAATGAATTTGAACAAGTACAAAAATCGTTCCAAACAAGAAACATTCCGTTGCTCTTCAAGTACTTAATAAAAAACTCATCAGAAACTTAAATTCATATATTAATGCTTTTTAATCTTCAATAAACGCGCGTATAAAAACACACTATCCTTTTTGGTTGGCTTAATTTCAGCAATCAAAATGCGAGACCAAGATGGATAGGGAAAGACAGCGGTCAAACCAAACCTGCGGAACCAAACCACCAAGACAAAATCGAGCCACAGTCGACCGCAGGACAAACTCGGAACCAAAAATCGAGCGCGCCAAAGAAGACAAGTATTTATATATTTGATAAGTTTCATTGAGTAACTTTTGATCAGCAAATAGAAAAGATTTCGATATGTCGCAAGACTCTGGCTGTACAAGAAAGTCAAACTTCTGAAAGAAGCACTGTGCCATCCCAAATCGCATCGATCCTGAAGGGCGAGTCCATGATTCTCAAACCGACTGAGGGCATCCGCAGTGTCGTTGCGATGACCAGGAATGTGGTGGACTTCTTGGAAAATACCAAACAAGAGCTGAAAGCGAAAGAAATTGGGCAGCAAATGCCACGCTACTGGTGAAGCCCTTGGTGGCTGCAACCTCACTGGCCGTATTTTCACAGGCTGTGATGAATCGACAATGGCTTTGCTTATAGCCCAAAAGCTTGTACACCAGCAAGAGCAGCCGACATTGGCCCAGGAGCTCAAATGAGCAAATGTGGTGCTGCAAGGAATCCTGGATCCAGGGAGACAGCTCCTTCAAGTCCTCTGGGGTCAACCGTTTCTGAAACCATCCAGCCAGTCCTGGGGGAAAGCAGACAAAGCCAGCAAAACTTTGCACCGCTAAAAGTTGCGCCCTGAAAACCAAAGCGCGACCTATCGCGATCAAGTTTAAGCCCGACACAAACTCACTGAAACCTCGTCAAATTAAACGTGAGTAAAACTTTCCGTGCTCTCTCGCTCAAGTGACTGCAGACAACAAGCAACGCTTCAACGCACACTCCGTCTCTCGCTCGGGCTCGAGCCAACGAATATCATTGGAGAGTCAATTCGAATATTGTCCAAGGGTCACAAAAACCAAGGAATGTTTTGTGGAAATAGCAGCAAACGGGATTCCAGTCTTCTTGAAATTCCCAAAAAGCGATCCTTCTCGGATCAAAAGCTTTCATTCTGTTCTAAAACCGTCGAAATGTTCCAGAAACAATTCGTTCTCCTATGAAAACATCACAACTCAAAACTACAAAGCATGACGAAGACAACTACGCAGTCAGTTTTGCTCGTTGTGTTCGGAAGAAGATGGTTTGACCATGACAACGTCAAAACTAACTCAAAACTATGCGGCAAGACGAGTGCAACTACGAAGTCAGTTGCGCTCCTTCGCGTCCAAAACCCATCATCTCAATTTTCAAGTCTAGAGCATGACGCGTCCAGTGGTAGACGAAAAACTCTGAAATACTTCCAAACTCTTCTCATCAACAACGAAAACCAACAACACTTTCTGAAATCAAAACTGTACATCGAAAGTTGCAATAACTACTAACTCAGCGCCATAAGTACACTCATATTTTTCACACCCCCTTTCGATGAGACCCTTTCGATGAGAGGTCAGCTGTCTTCTATGCTTCGAACAGAGAATCATCCATGGCTAAATTCCACTGAACGGACTCAAATGAAAACCTGCAGAAGTCTCCCGAAATCAATCTGCTTGATTCAAAGAAGCATGATGATCCTGTGTGCAGCTGCATGGAAATCTACGACCAAAACCTATGACTGGTATGATCATTGCATGTCGCGCAAGGTCTTCCCAATGACTGATTCTGACTGGTCACCCAACCCACTGCACATCCAGCACAACCCGCAAACTTTGCATGCCGTGGTCACGAAGACATGACCGCTGGGGTGGACCCCGAAAGGCAGAATCGCTGCCTGCGTGAATGGGAAACACGGTCAGGTCCCCAGCCTCGCTTGGAGTAAGAGAGCATTGTTGCAAAATCGCCATGTTCTTTTGTGTGTTGTTGTCGTAGTCGCAGCATGGCGTGGTCAAGGTGCTGATTCTCCATTGCTACCGGGATGTTCTCTTAACGGTTTGTCTTGAAAACATTAACTCTGATTTAAAACCGGATGAATCCTCGTTATTGGGGGTCATGACTCCAGAAGATCTCAGAAGAAGCCCAAAATGGGAAACGTCAAGATGCGTATAGGAGAATCTCCATGCACGAACTTTTTTTAGTTGGGCGAGAGACAGATGGAAAGGTCCTTCAGGGGTCCAATCTGCACATCTTTCTTCCACCTCCGGAATGAGCATTGCGAACAAATCGAAGGAATGGAATGTCATCATCTTTTGCATTCTGAACTTTTTTTGCGGAGTCGTTTCAAGTCACAAGGAATCTTCCCTGGAATAAAATAAGCTTTTAGAAGGTGTGCGGACTCCGGCAAGACTCCGCAACTAAGGAGGTCAAAAAACTTGCACAATTTTTTTTGCTCGAAATAAGTGCACGCTGGCACAAGACCTGTATCACTGCTATCATCCATTCCGTTTCCGCAGTTGTTAGCGGGAGGAGACCGCAGCCGGCAGTTCTCAAAGAAAATCCAGTCTCAACGGATCCTGAAAATTGTGTCAGAAACCCGCTCATCTGACAGTCACTAAGAGCAGCAAGCCATTTGAAAATTGTAAATTGTACGGTATATCAGCCCATACTGGAGGCACTATACTGCACCATTCCTAATGGGCAGTGTTTTCGTTTCCCAGATTATGAAGGCAAACACAGAAAAGACGAAAAAGTTTGCAGAGTTTTCTGACCTTTTGACTGTGAAGTGCGCCCGGAACAATGATATTCTGGTGGGCTGTTGAACAAATCTGGGAGGAACCCATTGATTAAGTGCTCTTCGGCAAATCATTTACTGAAGAAACTTTTTGGTCAAGGAAACAATCTGCATTGCTGATCGATGCTTGAATGAACTGCAGGCAAAACTTCAGCAACTGTTTTTATTTGCGTTCTGAACTTGTCTTCTGAACCTATCTTTGAAGAGAGCGCGCGCACTCAATGCTTTCTGCATTTGTCAGAGCGCGCGCACTCAATGCTTTCTGCATTTGTCTTTTGAATCCATCATTGAAGCGAACGATTCTGTGGCAATTGATGAGAAGAAGGCAACTATGAATCGTTTTTCAGTTGCTCCCTGGGAGAAATTTTTTCTGTTCCAGTTCGTGCTCCAGTTCCACTTTTCTCGCTCCATTTACCAGTTCGTGCTTTTTTGTCGCTGTCTCTGCGACATTTTTTGCGCTCCAGTTTTTGCATTTGTTGCAGGTGTGTAACTCGTAAAGCAAGAAAGAGAAAAGACTTTATTGTTTTTATTTATTAAAACCAAAACACACAGGACAAAAACCAACTGCAGGTTTCCGGCACTCAACTTCCCTTTTCACGCACACACACGAAAACAAGCAAGGTAACTTGTCTTGTTGGCTGTCTCTTCGCCACTGTACTTGTGTTGCTTTTAATTTTTTTCTTTTTTGAGCTACCTCTACTGGAGGTCTCCCCAGGTCCGATATCTTTTCATTTCATTCTTTGCTTTGCCAGGTGCGCAGTGCGCAGAGGCTGATGCATTTCACTGAAACGCTTAATTGGACTCTTTTTGTGGTCGGTTTTGTGTTGATTGTTGCAGCTAAAATGGATCCAGCGAAGATTTATTTAACAATTCAACAGAGTAACATTGCCCCGGGCTATGGGAAAAAACAGGTTTGGAGAGCGTTTATCTTCTTGTTTTCAGTACCAGTGAAGGGCAAGGGCGCGCACAGAACTCTTGGAAGTTTGGTCTTGCAGCTCTTGGCAATAAGTTGGTGCCAAAAGTGTGTTTCAAGGCAGTTGGATTTGGAAGCGCCCCCCTTTGCGAGGGAGCATCTAGAAAAAGCTATTGAACTATCAGGCCAGGCCGGGATGTGGCTTCGTGGCGGAGAAGCCGACAGTAGCAGATGCTCCAAGCTCCATGACTGACGCTGAGACCCGTGATGAGCATGGCTAGGAGATCAGAGGATGCAGCAGATGATGGAATTCACAAGTAACCGACATGGCAGCCATTCCGCAGCATTTGCGGTCTTGCATTCGTCGGCATGTCCCGTGTCATCGATTTTTTGTACATGGCCTTTCATCATATTCCAGATTATTGGGTTTTTCGTGCCGTTGCGGAGATTTTGGAAAAGCATCCCTGCAGGATGAATATGAGCGTCATGTTGCTTGGTCCGAGTTGACAACAGGTCGTCCGATGACCGATGACAATAAAGAGGACTTAATGCAGATGTGCCAAGTTTGCATGCGGCATTTATAGGTTGGAGCCAACTTTTCCTTTGGATGACTCACCTAGTGAGCATGTGCCCAAGACACCGAAGTTGGATGATGAAGCGTATCAGAAGCATTTGAACCAGGTCCCAGCACAGACCTTTCACTGTACGAGCATGAAGACAATCCCGTGAGTTTTTCATTCAACAACGAAGAGTTGGATGAGCTGGAAGAATATGTTGTGAACTTCAGCAATGATGAGCTCTATAATGATGACTGGTTGAGTGATGATGCAGCCACAAAGCAGCTCGTGTTTCCTTTGAGCAAGCAAGAGTCCAAGCTGACACAGGATGAATTACATTATTTGGATACAAGTGCTGATGCTGTGGAGATGGAAAGATTCATAATGCAAGTGCTTACAGATGCTTCTGAAAGGCCTGCTGGCTCCAAAGTCCTTTCAGCGCGTTTTGTGCGAACCTGGAGGGAGAAGTTGGACGAGCCAGGTCAACCCATATGGCTACGCCGTTCACGACTGGTGGCAAAAGAGTTTGCTTGGATGGATGCTGAACGAGATTCACTTTTTTCCCCTGCTAGCAATGCTATTGTTGCACGTTTGCTTCCAACGATGTTCCCAGAAATGAGGGAGCAAACAGACTGTGTGATGATCAGAATCGATGTGAAGGATGCATTCCTTACAGTACAGTGAAACAGGAGACTCCAACTATAGTGAATTGCCAGTTAGCTGATGGACAAGTTCATGTGGCCTGGGCAGGGTGCCTCCTGGCCAACGTGATGGCAGCATGTTGTGGCACCATGACATCACGAATTTGATGAAGCACCAGCTTGAGATGTGTCCTCATATTCCTTGCCCATGTCTTCTCAAATCAAGTGACAACATTTGCTTTGCGTTGATCATGTTGATGATGTGCTTGTGGTTGGACGCCGCGATTTCGTTTTCAACAAGCTTGTGAAATGTTTGAAGGAAAAGTACGAGGTCTCCACGCAGGTTGTTGAGAAGGCAGGTGAAGGCTGAGTTTTTGAAGCGCAAGATGATGCTCCAACATGATCGCAGACTGACAATCCAGGCTCATTACAAGCCTGTTCAGCAGATGTGTGCGTTGTTGGGTTTGAACAAGAGATTGCAGTGCAAGAAAACCCACCCGAGGTCATTCCGACATGAATAATAAGGAAGATGTCACGGGCGAAGTGAGCCCTTCACTGGCCAAGACCTATCCGCCTTGCGTGGGAATCTTGTTGTGTCTTGCAGCGGACCTTCCCCATGGTCAGCATGTTGTACGTCACCTTGCAACATACAGCACGGCACCGACACTGAAAAGCATGGCATGGTTGCTTTTGAAGCATTTGGTTTCATATTTGTCATGCCACGAAAGCATGTGCATCTCCTTGAATCGCGTGGCAGACTTGCTGGACTCCTCCACCATTATCCAAATACTGAGCCTGGTGAAACTATACTGGAAGGGTTTACAGACAGTGACTGGGCCAGTGACAAAACGAGCAGGAGATCAGTGTCATGTGCTACGATGTTTGTTGGAGGATCTTTGCTGTTCTCGTCATTGCGTACCCAGAAGCTGGTTTTGTTGAGCAGTGCAGAGGCTGAGGTTTACTCTTGCTCTTCAGGTGCTTCAGATGCAATCATGTTGGCGCGATTGATTGCTTGGATGACTAGTTTCAAAGTCACAATCCATTTGCATACTGGCAGCTCTGGTGCGCGTGGCATACTACAAAGACAAGGTGTAGGCCGTGTTCGGCATCTCTCATGTCGTATTCTTTGGTTGCAGCATCTCATAGGCTCTGGTCAATTCAAACTTGCTACAGTGGTTGGACCCAGCTGACATTGGTTGCAACCGCTTGAAGTCATTGATGTGTATGATTGGGATGTTCGATGTCGCTCGTGGCAGTTTGGAAGGAGCCGATGACCCTGGAAATGTCTTGCGAAAACGGCAGAATTTGATGACCATCTTGAGCGCCTTGAGCCTCATGAGTTTGAAAGGTTGTGAAGCTGAGGATCCATTGCCTACTCGGCCAAGTGCCTCTCCGTCTTTGGTGCTCTTCAAATTTTTGCTTGGTTTGCTTTGCATTTGCTTTTGGAGTTGGATGCGCCATAAGCAGCATGCAGAATTGATGCACGAAGAGCCTGACGCTGAGCCTTTGGTTTCGGACGATGTCACCATGTTTGGTGCTCAGGCTCAAACCAATGTTGAAGCAGCTTCAAGTTCAACGACATTGCATTTGCCAGTTCAGCAGCTACAGCATCCAGCACTTACAGCCGAGAACTATGTTGCTTGGCTCATTGAAAGGTGCACCGGACGACATGAAACCGCCTCAAGTCATGATCGTCGAAGGCTGTATGAAGAGCGTGTGACCATACTCTATGGACTGTGAGCTGCGCTTGGACGTTCAGTTGAAGCGTTCAGAATGTCTGCAAGGCGCACGTTGGCGAGCATGTCAGACATCAGTGAGGATAATTCTTGGCCAAATTACAGGGCAATCAATGCTCCTACGAGTCTTGGTGATGCACAGCGAAGCTTGGAATTTATTCGTGCTTTGCAAGCTGGATCAGCTTCATCTACGGGATTTAGCACGACCGTTGACATGGTGGCCAATGTATTGGGGCGTGGTGAAAGTTATCTGCCATCAGATCCTGGATCAAGCTGTGGCGGGGGGGAGATGCGGTCACAAGTTGCACGAAGGTACATGAACTGTGGTCAAAGCGAGGCGTCAGACCCGGATTTTTGGGCATACTTGCGTTTTGGAGATGATGACGATTCTGGTGGAAATTGCAATGGCAGTGGGAGTCCTCACAATAGCTGAATCAATCTTCGAAAGGCGATGTCTGCTCTGCCAGATTTCGGTGTGTTCAATTTCAGCGATGAGTGCTGGCAATGAGCCAATTTTTTTGCGAAACCTGAGAGACATAGCTAGAACGTTTCAACTTGCTAAGGTGGACATACGTCAAAGAGGGAATGGAAGTACTGGCATCCCGTGAAAGGACCCCAGCGGCAGCAGTCCAATTTTAGTTTTTGACAACTTTGGTTAAGCAATTTGCGATATTTCCTGAAGGGAATATCGAGGCGGGGTGAAAACCATTTCCGTCTCAGTAATCAAATCCCAATAGCATATATACAGTTGTTGCACTGAGTTGCTTGGCATGTGCATTACGTACAAATCAAGACGTGTCCGCGCAGGCGCTTTCGCAGCAAGGAAAAGTTTCACAATTTCATCTTCAGCCAAAAAACAATGAGTTTCAATATCGATTTCATTTTCAGATCTGGCAGCTTTCCCGCATCTCTTTTGAGATTGTAGCAAATGGCATGCATTGGTGGCAGTGGTCATTACCTATCTGAATTTGGATGGGTGAAATAGGTCATCAGGTCAAATAGCTCTGGTGAATCAAAGATTCAACCCCGAACAATGTAAATCCAGCAAACCGAAAAAAATAACATAAATCGGAGTGCAGCGATTTCGGATTTGCGTTTAACCGTTTAACTGCTTTTCTATTTCAAAAAGAAACCAAATGATAATCTTAGCAAAACGTGTTGCGCTTGATTTGTGGTCCGTACAAGTGATGCAAAAAAATGATCCTAGTTCACCGTTATGATCAAATATGTAATATGTTTCAAATATCATATATGTGGCATGTTCTCTGGATCTTCAACGCGCATTGTGCACATTGATGTTTTCTCGCCACCACCGTCCCCCTTTCAGAATATTGGCAAAATACATGCAAAAACACGAGAACATGAAGAATCAAACCTGCTTCATACTTCCCACATATGAGAATTTGTGAAAACAAAGATCATGCAATCAACCGGTTGATGGTGTCAATGCTCAGAGTGCAGCAACTCTCCTTGATGATGTCTTGGCAAAAAGACAACGTTGTGTAAGTGCATGCGCATGTTTGCATGTAGGAAACAATGCATATCCGATGTGATTGGCACAAAATTGAAAGCACTCCAAAAACATTTGGCACACTATGATTCTATGAGGTCTAGCTGCCTGGCCAGGGTTGTGGAATGTTTTTTTTCCCTTTCCAAAACCGATCCTGATTTGCCATTTCATGACGGGTTTGTTTTGCGAACGAAATTTACCAATATCAGTCCAAGGAATCATGTTCGAAATGAATTTCATCCAATGTCTAACAATGGTTGGCAGTCCGATGGCATTGGAAAACAATGCTTGTGGCCCAGTTCAATTTCAATCCGAATGCTTGCTGCGTGATTTTGTACTCAATGAATCAGCTACAGACGTTCCAATCAGCGGAGATGTTACAACATTTTTGTGGCAAACACTGTTTCGAGTTGAGAAACAGTTGTCCATTGAGGCCTTCTGTTCGCCCGCCAGTGCCCAAGGCAGGTTTGCTAACGAAAGAAATTGTGTTTTCTTGCATGAATATCGAGATTATGTTGCATGCGTCCGACAAAAACACGGATTTCTTACAACACAATTCATAAATCCAATGTTTTGAATCCCAAGATGCAGAGATTTTGCACATGCACCCAAAATTGTTTGAACATGCTGACCAGATAAACAGATGTTTCATTCTAAATTTTGTGGTTTAGGAATTGCTATATTTTGGAAATCGTGCGGAGTGCACCCATGTTGGCGCATTGTGTTGGCAAACGTTTTCCGAGAACAGGTGAGAAACAAATTGAACAGTCATCGACCAAAGTCCTTCGCCGTGTTGATAGTTTCCTTCTCCATTTTGAACATTTTGTTCAGTCAAAAATAAACAACATCGACAGATTAGCGCACGACAAATTGATGCAAAACAAATTGATGTAAAACACACCTGCATCATTCGCAATACCAGGTTTCCGAGTTCGTTGCATTGGAATGTGTGTTTTTTCTACAAACAATTGCTCTCATGATAACTGTTTGCAATTTTCAATTCTATTGCCCCCTCCTTCCAGATGTGGCCACATGCACGTAGACGCATGCACATACACAACCTGAAAAAAAAATCACAATCTCGGAAACTTAAGAAATATTTGGCCAGCAACCACAAGTGTCTGTTGTGTTTAGCAGTATTTTCAGTTTTGCGAATCGGTTCACCCCATATGATTTGGGTGTCCAAGATTTGCATGAAGCATAAGTAACATGAAAACACAATTAATAAATGCTAATTTTGTAAAACAAGGTATGGATGCACCTGATGCGAGCAATATTTTCACTCTGTTTGGTGCACTGCAATTCTAGATTTAAAAACATAAGTCCATTTGCTGTTTGAAGACGATCACATTTGGGTCCTCCAAGACATCAATTTGGGTCTTGGTTTGCCAGGCACAGATTGCAGTGCCTCCCAGTACCTTTCCACCCAGCTCCCAGGAGGCTGAAATTTCCTGGCAGCCCTTTGAAAAAATGACACGATTCAATTTTTGCAGTTTAGATTTGTTTGTCTTACCAGCAAAACAAGTGAAACTCCGCAACCACAGACCTTGTTTTGTTTCATGTTAGGCAGATGAATTGCTTCGAACTTTGGCAGAGGAACCGCCGTTTTTGTCGGTCTTTAGTGCAAGATCAACGTTTGGTTTTGCCAATTTCAAACACAGACTCCGCGAAAATGTTTCAAATCAACCTTTTTGAAATGCTCAATTTGTGAGAATGATTTGAAGACAAGAACATGTTTGAACCGACTTGATGGTACGAAACACCTTGACATTCACAACCATTTTGAGGAAATGTTTGGATTGTCTCCAGAGGAGGCTAGCGTCAAGGCCATCAACGAAGCCTGCTTGGCCTTATCTGGCACGTGAACCAAGTGGTTTTCTGGAAAGGGTAGGAAATGGGTTCCCAGAAAGACAAATCACATGGTGAGTTCTTTCGATACAGAGACCTATCGTTTGCAGATGTCATAGAAATTCATAAAGTCTGATCTTTGAGTTCCCTCCCAGGATGGACCGATGCCATCTTGGAACTACTCGCGGAGGCCACGTGTGACTAGAGTCGAAGAAAAACGGAGGGTAATGTATTTTTGTTTCTTTTTTTGACAGGTTTTGTTATTTTTTTGAGACTCCTGGTTCTCCGATTCTCAGCTTCTCTGCTTTTGTGCTTTTCTGCTTCTCTGCTTTTCTGCTTTTGTGCTTTTCTGCTTCTTTGCTTCTTTTTTTTTTTTGCTTTTCTTGCTTTCCTGCTTCTTTGCTTTTCCGCTTTTCCTGCTTCTCTGCTTTTCTGCTTCTTTGCTTTTCCGCTTTTCGCTTTTTCTGCTTCTCTGCTTTTCTGCTTCTCTGCTTCTGTGCCTTTCTACTTCTACTTTTTCTTTTTCTACAGTCATGCATTTTTGCTACTCTACTTCTTCCTGCTCCTCTGCTTCCTTTCTTTGCGGTCTCTTTGCTTTCTTGTTCTTTTGCTTCATTCTCTCTTGTCTGTATCCTAAATGAAACCCTAGACAAACCCTAAATGAAACCCTAAATGAAACCTTAAATGAACCCCTAAAGAAACCCTAAAAAACCCCGAACAAAAACACTGAATGAAACTCTAGATGAACCCTAAATGAAACCCTAGATGCACCCTAAATGAAACCCTAAAATTATATCCTAAATGAAACCCTATGTGAAACCTTAAATAACACCTTACATGAACCCCATATGAAACCCTAAATGAAACCCTAAATGAACCCCCAAAAGAAACCCTAATAAAACCCTAAAGAAACCCTACATGAAACCCTAAATGAAACCCACATGAACGTTTGAAGTACCAACATGAAGCAAATATCATGCAAAATGAGAGGCTCAAGTGCCAACATGTAGCGACTACCATGCAAAATTGAAGGCGAACATGCCAAAATGTAGCAAATACCATGCAAAATGGGCGGTGAGCATGCCAAAATGCAGCAAATACTACGCAAAATGACAGGTTCAAGTTCCAAACTGTTGCAAATACAAGGCAAACGGTACCAGAGCAGAAACCCAAAGAAAATTCCAAAACCTTGCCAACAAAAAAAATCCAAAAACTATTCTACACCCAAGAAAAACAATTTCGCAGATGAACTATGTCTGCGCTGCAACGTTCCTTCTTCATGGCAAACTGCTGCAGAGATCCTTCTTTGACTTTCTGCTTGTTGGTTGATGACCTGAGGTGGAACGCGGCCCAAGTTCGGAGGATCCTTTGGACGAGGCATCCGTTGCCGATGTTTGCTTCATGAAACGGTGTGAGAAAAGTGAAGGTAGAACAGAAGGTTTGCGGGGCATTGCGACCTCATTTGAGATCAGAGGCCAACACATAATTGTCGAATGCGGGAATGGGTCCTCTGGACTACTGCCAAGCAGGAAAAACATTGCGTAACCTGTTGCAGGTCTGGCACTGGCTGGCAGCCTCTGAGCGCTTGGCGCGAAGCCTATCGTTCGCGATGCGCTCAGATCAAGAGGGTTGCTTTGCATACCTGAACTTTCACTGTGTATTTACGTAATACATTTATTTCATCATCAGACAATGTACGACGCACTATTTCTAAAGCATACTGATGAAACTTCAGTAGCTGCATTTTTTCATTCTCCATGCTCGTCAACTTTTTGTTGTCACTATGAGGCGGAGCACTTCTCAGTGGCAGGATTGGCTTCACGTTTGGGTAACACAGGGGGACCAACATCCTGTTTGTTTGTTTTCTGGTTGTTGAGTCAAAACAACAAAGTCTGACTACCGGCCATTGTGGACAACTTGTACGCGTCAATGAAGCAAAACGTCAAAGAGACGTGGCAAAGTTTTCATTCAAGGTTAGAAGAAAGCTGAGGGAGAAGGATTTTCTTGTACTTCACCACTTGAAACATCGTGACAATGCAGGAAAATCCATGCGTGTACCAAAAGCTACAATGCTTTCTTGAGCTGTCAAACAGAGCCTGGGTTTCAGCAGATTGATGTTTGTTTTTTAATTTTGCTGCTCAGGCCTTGAAAATGAGGAGACCAAAGAACAGCAGAGGCCTTGGGACTTCAGTTTTGCCACAAATCGCACAAGGAGTTGGCACATAGGGCAGCTTCTCTCCGGTCAACCTGGTCCTGGAAAGCTGCGAAAACCAAAAGTAGTCTTGAATCTTGGTAGTCTTGAATCTTGAAGAACCACACATTTATTCTTGGAAAGGCGATGATTTCAATTGGCTCTTACTTTGGTCATTGGCACATCCATTAGACTTCTGGGGGGTGCCCATGCCAAGTGGATTCGAGTGACTTCATTTCACACCAGGGACGTGGAGCGTCTTGTCTCGGTTGTCTCTTGCATGTAGCCACTTCGGCTCTCCAGAGGGTCGGAGTGTAGCTGTGCTGAGCGATGACTGGTGCAAAGGATCAGACACGAGCTGCTCGGGTTTGTGTTAGACTTTTCCTGGATGCTTGAAACGGCAAGGAACTGCTGCGGCATCATGCAACACCTATGTCGCTATTTGATTGGTATAAAAGAACTTGGATCATGACACGCAATGTTGAGGCTTCATGTAGTTCAGCTTCTTGTCAACAAGTATGATTTGGCCATGGCATTTTTCACACTTCCCACATCTTCCCACATCCCCACATCTTCCCACATCTTCCCACATCTTCCCACATCTTCCCACATCTTCCCACATCTTCCCACAGCAACTCAACAGTTTCGTCGCCTCTTGCACATGTTGCACAGCTGCCTTCCTTTCAAGGCCTACAAAGCTGTGTCCAGCGGGCCTGCCAGGAACAAGGCCATCCGGTTTTTGTGCTGGAAAGAATATGTCTTCGATAGCAACATCAAAATCATCAAACAACTATCCAAGTGGAATTGAATAAAGTATAGACGAACATCCTATAGCTACAAGCTCACTCCGCTCTGCTTTTATTTTCCTGAAGAGTTGAGTTTTAAACCAACTGTCCATGCAATATTCGAACCTTGAGCAGTTTGCATCGTGGTCATGGAAGAGTCACGCACGTATTGAAGAAAGGTGTGTATAGCCGCTCCGAAACATTTCTTGAGCTTTGTTCAAGCTGTGACTTGCCCATACTACCCCTGCTCTTGTGTTTTTGTTGGTCGAGGCGTTGGAGGAAACTCGCCCTAGCGACTTCAACTCCTTCAAGCAGACTGCTGGTGCACGGCTTGAAGGGGTGCAATGCACCTGTGTAATCCATTGTAATGCAACATTCAAATAATGAGAAGGACTGAAGGACTCGAAACAATTCGAAATGGCGCCAAGACGACTTTCCAAGATTGGCATTTGGATTGAGTGGACTGATATGGATTCCACATGCTCCAGGTCGTGATGACCTGATCAGATTGATCGTTGGACGCAGCCTAGTCGCAGATAGTCCGGGAATGTCCGGGATACTAAGCGCAAGAGTTGAACATTTTGTGGGACCAAAATGTCACAATCAGATTCTCAAAGTTGTCTTGTTGAGTGCTTTTCTTGGTCTGGAAAGTTGGGTGTGAAAGTGCCGAAGGAGTCACATCCTTTTTATCTCAAGGGCCCAAAACAAGATCCATTTCCAGAAGAACTGCCACATGCATGCCCTGGAACAGGAAGAGGCAGTATTTCTCACATTTCCAATGCCCTGCAACAAACTTCCAGCCACAGTTGAGGCTTTATGACTTCAGCAGCTCAGCAAAGAATCATCCTGGCAAGCGACATCACTTTCGGAAGGGTGGGGTGGAATCACATCATGAAGAAGTTGCATAGAAGGTGCTGAGCCTGAAAAAGGCTCCTCTTTTGGAGCTCTTCATACGCGAAGAGTAAGAGAGATGTACTTGTTTCGGTGGGCACATTTTGGTCTGTCATGACCAGCAGACTTTCGTGAATGGCAAGCTGACAGCAAGAGCCAGTGGAAATTCTTTCCTTCTCCCTTCCGAGTTCGTAGAAACAATATACCCGAATCCCCTTCAGTCGCAGAATGGCTCTTTGATAGCATAGTTTTGCGGTATCGCGGGATGGGCGAACCAAGGATGGCCAGGATATTCAAGATGACTACACCCTGGCGATCGAGAAGAAGCTCTGGAGAAAATCATTGGATTCGATCATCAGGATATGCTGAACATCAGCTTGAGTCCACGCATCTGCGATCATATTTCGAAACATACAAAATGCACATTGGGCATTTACTACATGTTTGTCAAAAACTATAGAATGTATAGATAAAGACAGACATGCTTTCTGCAGCCTGCTGTGATACCACTTAAATCTTCCCTGGCAGCTGACAGCTGTCTCGATCAGGAGCAGATTCCATATCTGCAATGACTTTGGATGTTCGGTTTTGCTGTGGACAGGAGCACCTACTGCAAGGAACGGGGCGTTTTAGACGAGGATGCTCCTCGAGCAGCATTTTGAGCTGACTAAAGTGGCATTCCACAGGTCTTTGGAGTTTTCAATGTGTTTGATATTGTTATTCTTTTCATCTGAAATGACCGTGTCATCTGGCATTCCGTTTGAGCCAGCCTTCTAGACACAAGTGTTCAAATGACAAATGTTCTCTATGGAAGTTTGCTAAGCCGTTTCTCTAAGGTGAAAGTCTTCGTGAAGTTTCTGCTGCCGCAAGCAGGTGCTGGTCTTGGCTGGTTAGACCTGAGCAAGTCACCGCTGCAACTCAAGCTCAAGGTTCAGACCTCAGCACTCGTGGCACTCGTGTCTGCTATGGAGGATGGTGGATATGGGCGACACCGAGGTTGGTCATTTTTGATGGGGAAATCAATAGCTTTTGGGGACCTCAATTTTGAGAAACAACCATGTCGAGGATGTGGAGGCTGCTCTTGATGGCTTTCTCGCGTTGCCAAGGGATTTGATCAATTCTTTTTGCTGAGGACAGTGACATTGTCGAGGTCCTTTTTGCTGAGACGTCTACAGAACCTGAGCCAACTGCTCTTCCTTCCCGTCACTAAGCGAAATTCGCCAACTCAAGTGGAGGGAAAGGGGGGGGCTCTGTTTGTGCTCTTTCTGAAGTGGTTTGCCGACAAGTGCCTCTTGTGCCAATTACCTTTACGTTACTACTTGCCAAAACACTATCCCTTTCTTCTTTGGAGTATGTGAAGCGTGTGCAATGGAAAAGAGGGTCTTGCAATGATCTGGTGTTTGTATGTTTCAGGTGCAGAATGAATGAGGAAAGAGAAGTAAAACCTGCAAAGTGGAATATGTTGAAAAGCAGATTATATTTGAAACGCAACATATTTGGTTTAAGATTGTTGAACTAGCACAGATGTTTTTCCCCAAAGTTCAACTGTTGAACACTTTATTTTGCTGTTTGACGCTGCAAAAGCACTGCCACAACCCGTCAGGTGCTGAAGCGCTGAAGCTCCTGCAGGACACTCGAGCGCCAAAAGTTGAGGCGCAGCTTCCCACGTTGATGCTTGATGCCGAATTCCTTTTGCCTTGCAGTCTATAATCTTCTATATAAACATAAGCACTCATATACATACATATTACATATATCATATATTCTGTATACACATACATATATATTCATGTAAATACAAATATTGCAGTAAATATTGATATAAATATGCATATTGATATACATATAAATATACATATAATAATTATGAATTTGAATATGAATATCAACACAAATGCACATATACATCCATTTATGGAACCACTGGCTTTGGGAGCAGAGAAACTTGTGCATGCTTTGGAATGGTGACCCTGATGGAAGAACCCATCCATCATAGGGTTGAATACCAACTTAATATTTCTGTGAGCCGGAGCAAAGAACAAGAAAGGGTGGCCAACTTGCGTGTGTGAAGGTCTTGATGTCTAGACTTTGACACTGAGCATTTGTTGTTTCATGTCTTGGCTTTGCCCACTTTCGACCCTGCTCCGAAGTCACCAAGCGGGAGTCAAGGATCATCAAGAATCGCTTGCGGCAACAAAACCCCTTCCTCTTGCTAGCTGGGTATTTTTTGGGTCACAATTTGATTTTGGGGTTGCAAGTAGTTGGTGTTTTTTGATGCTTTTTGTGGTTTTGAGAGTCCTAGTCCAAGTCAACAGCACCTTTGACCTTCACCCTGCAAATTGTGCCGTCGAATGAATGTGTATATAAGTTGGAGGGAAAGTTTACAAGGACTCCCCATCACCCCACTCACACAAAAGTAAGAATGAAGCGAGTACTGCACGAAGGTTTCAAAGGTTGACATCAGCCCCCTACGATCTTAAACTCCTTAAACTCTCAAAGTGGAACCATTTGAATTCTGAGGTCACAAGTGACGTTTTTTTTGGGTACCATTGATTGCTGATCCTGAAGTAACCAATGCATTTCAGTTGGGCAGACAAGACACTCTTTTGCGAAGGGTTTGGTTTGACAGGTTTGGGCCGCATTATCAAGGCATGAGCGATGCTGGGTGGGATGGTGGCTAGTTAGAAAGGTATGGAAACAGACCATCAGACAAATTGTCAATTCGGATTTGATACTGCTCATGTGACAGGAGTATTGAGTAATGAGTGGTGGTCAAACTAGAAGGGCAACATATGTATATATATATATAGATATAAATATGTATACATATGTATATAGCCGAATTGTACCAAGGTTTTGAACGTGAATCTGCAAGTGATGGATCTTGGTCACTTGATCAACAAGACAGCAGGCGGCACCAGCCGTGAAGTGCTGAGGAATTTCGGAACAACAATGATTTTTGGGGTGCGATCTGAGCCGTTTTGGGCACTTGATAGGTTCGCTGAAGACGACTTGCTAGTTGCACCAGGGCTTGAACTTCTTGCAGATGCGGTACCTTGCCGGCAAAGCCAAACCCTGGATTGTGCATCTCTGAAGCTTGGCCTTCTTGGACTTGAGCCCTGAATTGTCAGTGTCACTGTGAGCCACATGCCAGTTCTACGACAGGTTGTCAAAGTGATTCAATTTGGGAATAGCTTGCATATTAGACCAGAAGTGATTTGATGTGTTGACAATCACCTCGTACAGTTTCAGCGTGCCTCTAAGCTGATCCAGCCTGCGATTTGGATTGCTGGACGCTTTTTCGGTTCCCCTTTAGTTTTGTTGCCCCAAGGTGGAGAAGCAGCCGCTACTTTGCAAGAACATATTCAGCGTCAGAGGCCGCTGTGTCAAAGAGCCAAGCTTGCTAAATCATCCGAATCCAAAGCTCATCCGCATAGGCAACAAGTGCGATGTCATGAGACTCCTGACCCGTCTGCTTGGCGTGCCTGCCTCAGGAGCGGGGTTCATTTGGCCATATTTGGCAGTTTTCTTTCAAAGCGGAACTATGCAGGGGGTATTTGCCACATTTTGCCACTATGCAGCTTCTTGTATTGTCTTGATTTGGAGCTGCTGTAGCGATGAAGAAAGCCATTTGTTCCACAGTATATGGTTGTTTGATTTTCTTTGCAATTGCCAGCAGTTTTTCCGCCACAAGGGAGCCACCTACCTCCGCAGTGTTGCAATATCTGCCTTCCAGCTTGCAGCTCATCCAAGACGCTCAGGATTTGCATAGCAGCAATCGCAGGGTGCAACTGGCAGGATGGCGGCTTTTGCTCCAGGCGCTCTCGAGGATCTAATGACTTCAGGGCAAAACTGAACTACCTCGATTAATGCCGACTGTGTCATCTTGTGGTGAAATTAACAGCAAGAAACATTCTGGGTGAAGGCAGACATTGTGCCAAGCTGCAATTGCTGAATAGAACTGGCCTTTCTCTCCAATGGTTGACATGAACCCCTGGCCAGTGCCAGGCAGCCAAAGATGAGGAGCTTAGACCCGTGCTGCGTCGAGCAAAGGTAGGGTGTTGAACTCTGTGTGCATCCAGTGGGTGCTTCCTAGGGCTGGAAGAAACACAGTGGAGCTTCGACTCCAAGGTAGGTTGTAGACGATTGGTCAAAGTCTAGTGATCTACCTAGGATACAGGGGTTTTACTTGAGGTCAGTAGAACTAGGTGTTGGTATTTCTCGCTGTTCCTTGGTGTCGATGGAGGCTTTGGCTTTGCGTTTGCAACGAGTTGGCGACCCCGAGCGTGGGGCGGATCCGGCGCCTGAGGCTCAGCGGATTCAAAGTCTGACCACTGGATCATGGCCACACAGGAGGAATGTTGCAATGCAGGTCCACGTCCAATGCAGGTCCACGTCGTCCACGTCATGTCACTGAGGACTTTGACTAAGTTCTTGGAGTTGGTGGGGTACAAGCCAGAGACGCAGATTCAGCCAGTTCAGAGCCCGCAGGCGAGAGAATTTGGGCTATTCTGGTCACGGAGTGGAAGGCAACTTTGGCAACCATGCTTTCAGAATTCCTTTGAAACATTTGCACATGTAAAGGGTAAGCAAAACATTGCCACGATGACCGCATGCCAGGGCGTGTTGAGTTTGGTCAAAGCAGAGGCGGGCAGTAGACGCAGGAATAGTTCCCTAACCTCTCAGCCTCTATGGCAACGTTGTCAAATGTAGCTGTCGCCCTCTGGCAGGCAGAGCCTGCTGCAGAGCGATGGAGTCGGGAGGCTGCGAAGGCTGTGGTGAAACTTGAGACCGCAGTGTGGCTCGGCTCAGAGCATCTCAGAACCACTTGCGTGGGATCTCGGCGCATTTTCCCACTGCAAGAGGATCAAGAGGCAGGCGCTCGGATAGTCTTGTTTTACCTAATCGGATCATATCGGATCGGTATTTGTTTGGAGACCTACCAAAAATACCAGGTGTGGCTCCTTTTCGCATAGTATCAGCTAGGCAATGAAAAGTTCTCGCTGAGCTGAGGGGCTGAAGGGCTGATTTGTTTGAGTTGCCAAGGCACAAAGATGATCCTATGGACATTGAGTCACTTGACTGGGCATTCCATGTCCACACTGAGAGGGCAGGAATGCGGAATCTAAGGGACAGCGAGCCTTGTCGAATCAGTGGAGTCCAGCAGCAACTGCAGTATCGTGTGATGCTAAGGAAGGCTTTGCACCACCTGATCTTGAAGATGCAGCGTTGGATCCTGAATGAGCATTGCTTCAAGTTCTATGGACAAGAAGGTTGCGCCATTGGTAAAAGACGTAATTGGTAAAAGACGTACAAGGTGAACAACTTGATGCTACTCAATTGGGCGCGTTACCAATTTTGTGGCAATGTACGAGGCCGTGATGTGAATTGGCAATCTGTGGAAGAGACAGGAGTTGGCCTCATATTTCGCTGCTTGGCTTCCATACATTTGACTCACGAGCATCCAATACACCCACACATTGCCTCACACTTTTCCAGAGGTTGGACTCTTCTTCGATTTTCAAGTCCTGGTTGAATGCCCGGGTCACAAGCCCCTTTTCTTGAGCCATGAGAGGTCAGTTGAGCAGCTTTCATGGGGATGGAGACATTCGTTCCCTTGCCCGGAAAGCAGTGCTGGAGGCGCTGAAGTGGCGTGGCTCTAGGGTTCGGGTCACCCTTTGAACCCTGGAGATTTCATGACCTCAACCTTGGTTAGAATGTTAGAATCAAACTTGTTGGCACAATTCCATTAAAAATCGCATGAAAAAGGTATTCAACACCAATTTTCTCTTCAGTTCTTTCAGCAAAGCAAGAATGTCATGATGAAAGATGTTTTCCGAATGCCACAGGCAATGACATTGGATGCAAGTTTGTCGGAAATGGTCCACCAGCTTTGTACAGCCACTGCAACACAATACCGATGTTTACATCGGCTTTCCTGGAAACTTGGGAACGGACGAGCTCCACCAGTTTGACCATGACTTGTGGACCTACAGATATTTGTCCCATGATGCGCGGACCTTTCCGCACCCATGCAATTTGTCCACCACGTGTAAAGCTTCCACCAGATTGGCGGTTTTGGCATTCCTTTGATCTGGAGCCCCCTGGCCTACAGGCGGGCATCTAAGTCTCCCCTGGTTCGAACGGCACAGGCCACCAAGCTCCAGCATGCTGATGCCATCAGATGAGGGTAGCCAGGGGCCAGCGAAATTGATGCAGGCAGCGTTCAGATTGAAGCAAGAAGGTCTCAGAGATAGAATGGGAAATTCTGGTTTTCTCTCAATGGCATGAACAAGAAAAGATCTTAAAAGAATTGCACCAGTCACCCAGTGATGCAAAAGTTTGTTTTGATACTCTGAGCCTCTTTAGAAACATCTATGGCGAAGAGCAAGGTCATTAGTGTCCCATGTACATAGATCTGCCGAGCCACGGCAGATGCAGATCTCTTTGTGAAAGTCGAGATGTCTTCCTGAGCGTCCTGCGTGAAAAGTTGGACCAATCTTCTGCGATTCCTCGATGTCTTTTGGGTGAAGATGTTGCCCAGCACCTTGGTCCAGCACGTTGGCCCAAACACTGTGCCCTATGCCTTTGCAGGTGGCATGGTGCGGTGCGCCAGTTGCGCACGGCACAGAAGGAGAGCAGTTTGGCTAGCCTGTTGTTTAGCCTCTGGCACGTTGTGGGAGCTGGCTGTGCTATGCAGAACTACCACATTTTTTGAACATCCTTTTCCTTTCGAGTTGTGCACTGTATTTACCAGCAACATCGTTTCACGCAAACAGCACTTGAAAGTTGCATATTGAAATCCACGTGTTAGCTTCTACTGTCAGTGACCACAGTTGCCCTGTGCCGCAGCCATCTTGCCCTGCCGCAAATCTTAAGCTGCTTAGCTCCTCTACTCTCCACAGGCAGTCCTTGTTCTGAACGAGGAATGGCAGCATTGTCCTAGATTCTAAGCTTCTTTCCCCCACAGGAAGGCCAGTTTTAAGTTGATGACGCACTTTCCACCGGTCTGAAATGTTTTCTTTTGCCGTCCAGGGATGGAACAAGAACCGGCTGGAGGCCGCTGCCATGACTTTGTGGGTGTCAACAGTGTCAATCGGCCTTTCAAAACGGCACATGCTGATATCAAAATCACACTTTTGCTATTGTTGCCCCTTGGCCCTCAAACCCTGCTTCTGCATTTCAGTCTTATGGCTTGCATTTTGCGAACTTGAGATAGAGCATTGTAAAATGTATTGTAGCATATTGTAACATATGGTAGCATCCAGAATTCCTTCAGAATTCCTTGCGAATATCCATCCTTCAGTGGATCATTTTCACATATTTTCACTCTTTCATTTTCTTGATTCTTGATCTTTCATCTTGCTTTCATTCTTGATGCAAGGACCTGAGGAATCGAAAGAACTGGACCGGATCATTCCACGCGTTGGCCAGGGTGGTTCTGGACGTGTTGACTACGTGTTGACTTGATGGACTTGTTAAATCTTGTTAATGTAATTTTCATGTCATATTCTTTCAGAAGTTGGAACATTAAAGTCAAGCCTAAAGCATCATCTTGTGGTGCATTGATGGTCAAAATGGACCTGTGGTTCTCCAGTGGCTTAACCTGTTTTGCTAGAATGCCTTCTCAAGCAATGTTTGTTTTCAAGGTGTGCTTTGGCCTTCCACACTTGGCTGCAAAGCACATGTTCCGCATTGTGATTGTTTTGGAGTTTTGGATGTTGCCTCTTTTTGCCCGTGTTTCGGCATGCCCTGACCAATTTGAACTAGATGGTAGCGGTTCAGTTAGAGGCGAGCGAGGCAGAGCATATCCTTCCTGTACAGCTGGCCATGTCTCTCGTAGCTGTATTTGTATGGGTGCAACAGTGTGCAACTGTTTTCACAAAGATAAGAATCTCTTTCTAGGAGAGGATCGAGAAGTTCTTAAAGGAAAGCCCTTCTCAGCAGGGGACCCTGAGATATCAGCATGACCTCTGTGTGTCACGTCCACATTGACATTGTATGTGCACTTTGAGAAGTCATATACATGAATGAAACCTTGCACACCTGCATACACTGCATACCTGCACACAAACCAATGATGCTATCCCCTGTGTCCATCCATGCACACCTAGTTGCGTGCCCACCTGCATATCTAAGCTACCAAGATGACTAAACGTACATCAGAGGAATGCTTTTCTTCAAAGCTTGGATGAAATGCACTTAGACTTGGAGCTCGTGCATTGCTTGTGCATCAAGCTGTTCAAGAAAGGTATCATGACGGCCGTTGATGTGTGGAGGTTGTAGCAGACAAGCTGATCCTTCGGATCCTTCGGATCCTTCGGCGTGCCGAGGAAGCAGCTGGAAGAAGAAGCTTCAGGCTTGTGGGATGCCAACCCAGGCGGGGACTTGGATTTGTTGCACTGGAAGTTTATCTACCTAAGTCCATCTAGCTATCTGACTAATCTGACCCAACCTAAACAAGACCTGACGTAATCTAATCTTACCATGCACCATGTCTGTCTATTTATCTATCCATCCGTCCATCCATTTATTCGTCTCATCCATTTTGCCACTTTCTGGAGCTTCCAATGCTGGACCATCCCTCAAGACGCGCTCAGGACGTCCAGCCCTTCGGGAGATTGCTTGTCGTTTAATGGAGGCTTGACATGGCTTGACATGGCTTGACATGGCTTGACATGCTGCACGACCAAAAGGTGCTTGTTTGGCCTTAAGATTTGAAAAAGCAGAAGCAGTCGGATCATGAGTGTCACCATTTGGTCTTCAAATTTTCAGGAACAATCAATTGCAGATTCTAGTGATCCAGTCATTCACCTGGCAAAGTTTTATCTGGGCAAGGCAGCAGGGCATGGAGAGATTGAGGGAAAGCAGTGGGGGACTGAGCAGAAATTGGGCAAAAGTTGAGCTGCAAGAGCCAGAATTCCATCTGCAGTAGCTCCAACAGCTTGTGCCACTGTGCAGCTGGTCAATGTCTGGCTTTTGCTGCTACTTGATGCTACTTCAGATGTGAATTGAAGTGACAATAGGTGCCTCGGCTCTTGCAAATACAGAGCTCGTCAATCGCACTGGCTTGAATCCTTCAGTGAGGTTGCAGATGACGCAGTGCTGGGCATTGACCGGGAAAGCCTGGCTGGAGCGAAGCTCTGACGTCTTATTTTGAAACGCTATACTGCGATTTTTTCTTGTTGCCGTTTTCGCTTTTCTTCTTCTCCTCCTCCTCCTTTTTGATTGTCTTCTTCTTCTTCTTCTTCTTCTTTTTTTCTTCTTCTTCTTTGTTGTTTTTCTTATTGTTGTTGTTGCTGAATTGTGATTGGTTTTGAAATCATGTGATCTTTGTTTGTTGAGGAGTGTCTTTCTTGATGACATAGGCTTAGCCTCGCTAAAACCACTTCGAGCATCCCTCCAAATGTGATTTGTTGATGCTATTCTCTTTCTTTTGAATCAAATCTGCTATCAAGGAATCAAGTATGTGGCTCGGGCATCAAGCCATGATGCCTGGCTCAGGCATCAAATTTTGCAACATGACATAGCAGCACCACTGGAAGAACTGAGAATTTTGTATCTCGGGATTTCGATTGGTCAGAACCGCCAGAACTGACCCAATATGGGAGGAGCGGGGCAGCTATGATGCAGCTCTGCGGTGTCTCTCTCGGGTAAAGGAGAGACAGGCACGATTTGATGTCCTCTGTGGTTTGCATTTCGGCAGTTGCATATTATGGAAGTTATATTGTTTACCTGACTGCAGGTGGCTGCCGGTGAACCGAGCCAATGGGCAGAAGTCTTGATGCAGACACAGCCACTTTGAATGCAAGGGGAAATTTGTATTTGTAGTGTTGAAACTGGTACTGGACCACCGTGTTGCCCGTGTTACCCTCATGTTCAAGTGAGTTCTAGCTGTAAACACCTCCGTCAAGTATAGAAGTAGAAATGGGAGAGATCTCGGTACTGGCAATCATCAGCCGTCTAGAATAAATGGAACATATCTGGCTACACACCTTGAAAAACTGTATTTGATATACAAGGATCTCATCGACATGTGTGGCAAGTACTGCCACTTGCAGAGGTCTCTGATGGGAAGAAGCTTTGCTGGTTGCCTTCCTACGTGTTGGCGGACAGCACGACCCAAACATAACCTAGACGCACCATCTTGATGAATGACCATCAATATGAACATATCTTACAACGATGGAAAGCGCGGTGGGACGGACGCAGATCCGTAATTCTGAACCCTCAAACAGGTATTCTGGGGAAATACTGTGCAATAGGATGAGCGCCTTGGGGAACTTTTGGTCGTGCTGGGGTAACCCGTTGTGCAGTGGAAATGGGAGTAACTTGAGGCTGTTGTAAGGCTGCGACGATGCCAGGGTCCAATTCTTCCCATGCAACAGGTCTCAAGGGGCGCATCTTCACGTGCTGAGGCTTTGGACAGCAACTGCCCTTTTGCATAAAGCGTCTTACAACGAGGTGCGGCAAGGTCAGTTCGTGTCGAATTGACATGCTGCAGTGGAACAACAATCACCCTCTGAATGCGCATGGTTCACATGGTTGTATTGTACACTTGTAGTCGCTGGTGTGCAAACACAACAAGGACTAGAGTATCAACAATAGCAATATAATAACTCTTCAAAGTGATAGAAGTAATAGTAGCAATTGTGAAGACAATAGTATCAGTAGTAAGAATAAGCAATGATAAATGCACATATGTATGTATATATATAGATAGCAAATATATACTATATTTGTGTTTAGATAATACGCACCAACGTGTAAGAATGCTTCCTGTTGTTTCTTGCCAGGCCATGGCGGCATTCGCCAGGGCAGCCAAGCTCAGGTGCCAAGCTGCGGCGCTAAGCCATGCCACACAGGGTAGATTTGATGAATCTACGGTAGTTACCCTGTAGTTCCCCATGTGATTTCAAGAGTTGGAACATGTTTGAACATCGAATGCTTGAGAAATCCCGTTGGATCATTCATGTGGCTCAAAGTGTGGCTCAAAGTGTGGCTCTCAGACACACCAATTTTCATGGCGTGCACTGCCTGTGGTGGTGAATCTTCACATTCCTTCGAGACTTTGGCTGACTGGCAAAATTCGAAGCGGATTCAGTATCATGTTGCCAGGTTTTCGTCGAAAATGCCGGAGCGTGTGCTGCAGCGCTATTCTGATTCTTTGTCGAAACTGAACAACTTTCAGTTGCAGCGCTACGCCACACACGTGGCAGCCTGGGTGGCCGCACCAAAATGCGGAGCTGCGATTAAGTTGTTGGCTGTTGACCTCCTTAGATGCTACCTCGTGCAGCTGAAGGTCAAGGGTATCAACTGCTGCCCGTGTTTGTTGACTGGACTCAAGTTGATTCAGACACAGATAGATGGTCTGTGTGGTAATGGTCCATGGGCTGAACTGGGGGATGTTATGCCAGCGGAAGTACTCTCTACAGCCCGAAGCAGCAGCCGCTTAGAAATCTCAGTAATGCGGCCTGAGAAATCCGTGCGTCTCCTCCAGAAAGCCATTCAACTGTGGAGGAACAAAACCAGTGGTGAACGTTGCTCTTTTGTGGAGCAATTAGAAGCAGAGCTGAAGCAACTTCAGGATGAAGTTGAGGATTCGGGTGATCTTCAGACCAATCTGCTTGCATCCATTTTTCGCAAAGCCGTTGCTGCGCTCACACCGCCACGATTGAAAAGGGAGGCGGAGTGCAATCAAGGGCAACAAGAACCGTTGGATCAAGACTCAGAACAAGGAACACTGGATCGATGCTTGGCTGCATTTCGAAGCCGTCCCAAAGAGTCCAAAGAGTCACGTCATTTGAAAAAGGCTTGCTGCAAACGCCTCACCATAAGTGAAACCATTCTTGATACTACATCAATGTTTTTGAGGGACAAAGAGTCAATTGATGAAGCAATGGCGTGGCACAATAAAATGATTTGACATTGCGTTCTATGCCATGACCAAGGAAATCTACAGTTCCGACTTCGGCGAATTGTCATTTTTTGCTTGACCCGTGTGGACCAGCAAGATGGCAAGTTCTCAGCTGTACTGGATTACCTCAGAAATCTTGTGAGCAAATTCAATGGTAGAGCGCCGCAGACAGAGCTGCTAGCTTCCAAGCAGTGGACTCGCTTGTGCTCGAAGCTTGATGATGGCGGACTGCCTCAGATCGTTGGTGAAGAGGTGGATAGAAAAAGCAACCCCACACAGCTACCAAATCAAATGGCTTCACTGCAGGATTTGGCCACTGTCCTGGATACACACGAACAAACCATGAAGCCGAAGAGAAGGGGAGATGGACGATGCCGACGGGCTTGCCCTCATGGTCTCCTACAAAAAAATTGTAGCAAGTGCAACCCGTGTCCTCACGGAAGGCTTCGACGAGCGTGCACTTTGTGCGTACCTTGTCCACATGGCAAGCTGAAGAGCCGTTGCATGTCTTGCACGCCTCCATGTCCTCATGGCAGGCGAAAAGATATGTGCCGAGAGTGTGTCAGTTGTGAGCATGGGAAACTCAAATACCACTGCAACATTTGCAATGGGTGCCCACACCGAAAGCTCAAGCAGCAGTGCAAAGTCTGTTGTGGCTGTATCCATGGCCGCATAAGAACAAAATGCAAAGACTGTGCGAAGGAAAAGAGATTGCTGTTGCTGCTGCCTTGCTGATGCATGCTTGAAGCCTGTTCACTAGCAGAATCAGGGGTGCATGGGCTTCACAGGTTCTGGCTTCAAGGACTTTTTTTGACTGTTAAAATAGCATTCTTGATATTCTGGAGAAGACCTGTTGCAGCGGTTGGATGTCACGATTGCATGGGACGTATATTTATGTATATTTGGGTTTCCTTCTTCACGGCATTTTTTGGCTCATGGCAGGCCTGAGCAGACAAGCTGGAAGGCAGCAGAAGCCATGGTGCTGCTACGAGAGCGAGGCAAGACATGTTTTAGAAGGTTTCGTGACTGCAGACAAATGCGAAAAGCGTTTTCATACCAGATAAGAAAGCCATTGACTTGAGAGTTTAGCATGGACGATTTTCCCTTCATTTTCCCAGTCGGAGCCCTGGCGCTCGAAAGTCGTCAGGAGAGATGAAAGTTGCGCTGGAGCTTGTCAATCACCTGGACCTTGAAGGCTTAGCTTTGATGGAGTCAATGAAGCAAAATGCATAGATTGCCTAGATATAAGCTGATCGAAGTGCTGTTCTGTAATCTTCGCAATATTTTGCAATATTTGGATGCATTTGGACATTCCGGAAGCAGGTCCAAAATCCTTGCGGCCCTTCGGGTCCAAAGCGACCGTGGCGGAAGTTTTGCGGCAAAGGAGCCTTTGCACTTTGGCAGAAATTGTGGCAGAAATTATGGATAAGGAAAACTGTTTTGGACAGAGATCGAGTTTTGTGCTCCTGAGTGCTCTTGTGTCCATCACCTTGTCTTTGCCGGCAGAGTGAGTGGATACTGATCCAGCCCAAAACTCTGAGTACAAACCTCTGAACAAATGTCTAGATACTGTGGAAGTGCGGATGGACAGTCATTCTTGAATCTTGGATTGAATATGACAAGACAAATGCAAGCAGTTCTTCAGATTCCTGCTAGGACCTTTAGTAAATTTAGGCCCAAAGAGTGAGGCCAGACTGGGATAGTGATATATCCGTCCTTAGACGCACCCCATTGTGGCGGAAATCACGCTCAATCAACGAACTTCGAGGTCTGCTGGAGCTGAAAGATCTGCCACAAGCAGAGGCTCAAGCGCGAAAGGTTTTGACCATGGAACTCAGTGAGACAACTGGTTGGGAGTCTCAGGAGAGTGATGATCTGGGTATTTTTGGGTGGACTAAGCCTCATCTATCCCTTGTGGAGAGTTTTTCAATCACAGTTTCCTTCAGATCCTTCAGGTGATTAGTTTTCTATGGATTTTCTCAAATTGAATCAGAACGTTACAAATTCAGCGCCAAAGGTCGAGCAAGATCCCTGAAGATCCTTCTGAAGGTCCTTTGTGCCAAGGCACCCGGCTGATCAACTTACATCGATTTGAAACCCCGGTGGTCTTAAGAAAGCCTTGGTGTAGGACAGTCCTGACACTCCTCTGAACCGCACATACCATCAGACTCAAACCCTTTGAAACTTTGGCGAGAAAGCTTCTGTAAGGAGTGCAGCCTCCAAGATCCCACTGAGCTTCAAGAGTTGAGCTTGGACTTGATGTCCCAAAAGAGGGCCACATTGGCTGATTGCATCGAGACCTGCTGGGAACCTCAGAATCCACATTTCCCCGATGCGCAGCAGCTGTGAAGCAACAGGTTTGGCAGGATCTTTTGACCCAGGAGCCATTTATTTCTGGAAAGTTCTTCCGGATCCTACAGGGCCGAATGCACCGTTTTGATTCCTTTGCATTCTTTTGCCATTCTTTAGGCCGAGTCATAGCAGAGTCTGGTTTTGATCGGCTCTTTGTCAAATGCCGGGAGCCCGTGGAAGGGTGAATTGGGCACCCTGCACACACACACATGGCTTGAGAAAGAATGATTGGAAACACCACTTGCTTCAACAAGAGCAGATGCGCACGACTCGCTTGAGTCTTTTTGCAGTTCTTGTAAAGATCAGATTCTGAATTCAAGGAATTGTACAATGCTGGACTGCCCATTTCCTCGTTCTGTCCATAGAACAAACTTTTTGCCATGAGGTCTGCAGCGGTTGCGCCGTCGCAGCCTGGACGCAGAAGAGCAGCGTGAGTTGCGACTCTTTGGGGCTCAGGCTTTGTGGCATTGTGCCTATGTGCCAAATGCGGATCCTGGAGTGAATGATGAAGTGAATGACTGCACTATTTGATCTATTCGTTTTTTTTTTAAAGCCATTTTTCTTGGTCCAACTGTGGCATGATGGATGCAGCCAGTGCACCCTGCGAGTCAACTCTACAGGTGATCATGCGGATTTGGATGTTTCTTTTCACCATTGGTTCTACAGTACCAGGCAAGGCATTAGTGGCATGGGATGCAGCACACTTTCCTCCTGCACCGTCAGATGCTGGCTGCACGCGTAGAGGAGGTCATGTGCAGTGAGGCTACCCCAGCGGACAAGGAACAATCCGGGTCTATTTCAAAGATTGTTGCAATGAAGTGGACACAGCTGATTTTCATATCATTTCCATCCATTTCCATCCATTTCCAGCGAGAGGTGAGAATTTGAGAATGCATCAAATTTATGACACCTCACTTATAGGTTGATTGTTGAACAAGAGGAAGAAGTCTTGGAATTTCGCTGGCTGTCGCTTTCTTGTTGTTTTTCTTGCTCTCAACTTTCATGAGAGGAGTTCGCAGTGGACACCCTTTGTGCATGGGTCGATGAGGCCGTCTGTCATGGAACGCATCTCACCCTTGGGACAATTGGGATCCAACAAACAGGGTTGCTCCAACCTATTTTAGGTACATGATACAGTAGCAATAGGGCAAATATGCATAAATCGGCAATCTTCCCTCTTAATTTGTTTACCCCCCCATTGTACCTGAGGTGTTGGGAGCATCTGTGACAGGCTCCCGAACACATCCCAGCTCTTCCCTGCCGCAGCTGAGGCGCGGAATCTTGAAGATGCGGTGGTTGCTGTGGGGCATTTGTTGTGGAACCTTGCGCGGACCTTGAAGCCTCAGGACAGAGTGACTGTGTGCTTGATGCTTCAACTTCAGACGTATGATATTACGATATATTACGTAATATAGTCACACATAGATCAAGCATATCATATCATATTGTACAAACAAAGTGACATGCAGGTCTTTTCAGCCAAGTTCGCTTTGCGAAGTTCGCTTTGCGAAGTTCGCTAGGAAGCTTTGCTTTGGCTTCAGAAGGCCCTCTCCTTCCTGCCAGAAGCACCTCTATGGCGAGCCATGGCCTTCTGCCATCACACCCTGGGCTGGGAATCTCAGTGGAACGCACTGTAGAAATCTGTGGCTTTGTGCCATAATATGCTGGTCTTGAGAAAAGATACGCACTGCTTGGAAATCTTTTTCTCATACCTTGTTGGTGCAACGAGGTGTTGCTCACCACGGAAAGCATCAGAAAACGCTTGAATTACCAGAGCTGTTTCAACGATGTTTGCACTGCATGAGTCTCATGATATATTTTAATCTTGCTACTAGTCCATGCTGATAAACCAGAAAACTTTGGTCAGATCCTTGCATCAAAATTTGTTCAGCCAGAAGCATCGAACCTATCACTTCCAAGGACTTCGTGATGCATAGAGTTTGCTACCAGGGCTTCACCAGATATCGACCTCCCTTTGCAGAGGCGATGGAAACAACCGTCGGCGATGCCTTGAAGCCGCCTTAAAGCATTGCCCCAACGACGTGTCCAGCAATCTGCTGCTGCTGGTAGATGCGGCTGTGTGAAGCCCAGTACCAATGCTATCGTAGGTAGTGGATTTGGTGTTTCCTTTACAGTAATTGCTGGGGCTAGGCCCGGCATGAAAATCCTGTGCAATAGTTTTTGAGGAGTTAAAATGGATACACAGATGACTTGGATGAGACTCGATGAGACTCGATGAGACTCGATGAGACTCGATCATTTGAGCTACTCCCAGAAATCAGCCATCTCTGGCATAAGAAACGTCCAGCAGCTGAGGTACGCGGCGAAGCTTTGACTTTGCAGCGTGTGGTGGAGAAGATGAAGCAGAAAGAGGTGAAGGTGACAGCCAACGAGGTCAGAATCTTATGTTTCACCTGTGACCTTTGACCTGAAGTTAAGTCGATTTACTGCATACACTGGTAAGTCATATCTCGCCAAGGACTTGAAAGAGTGTGGCACTCTGACTTGGTATATAGAAAACATGAACTTGCTGGCTGGAGGTCATTTTTGTGGTGCGGGAATTGCAAAGTCTGGAGATCTCCCAGCAGCACCTTGTGATTCTGGATCTCCTTCTCAAGCTCGCAGAAGAGGCTTTTTTGCAAAGGGATAAAGCATGCGGTACTGCGGTTCGCAACATTAATATTCTGAAAAAGGTAGGGAGAGACTAGTGGCTGTGAAGACGGGAAGGCGAGGTTTGAGCTTGAGGTGTCTTTTGATTGACAGATTTTTCCTCACTCGTTCGGGGCCGAGCGCCAAGAGCACAACTGATGATGCCATCCAACCCCCATTTGATGTTGAATCTGTTTCCAGGAGAAGAATTCAGCTCTATCTTCCGCAAGCGTGCTTCAAATGTACTTGGAGGCCTTGCCTTGCTTCTTTGTTGATGGATGTGATGTGATTGGTTGATTCGGATCCCAGCAACACCCGGGGGGTGCCTGAACCACGGAAGGCTGCAAGCCATCTCGGGCCACAGCACTTGATCAAAGCTATGGGGCAGGTTAAAGGCGTTTCGCTGCAGGAGGCCAGGGCTTGGAATCAATGGCTGGATTGACTTATAGAAAGTTGTTCCATTTGTAGTTTAGGTGTGTTTTGATGCTGGAGCTTGTTTCAAGCTCCTGTGATCAAACCAGACCCTCCCAGCAAATGCTGAATGTTGGTATCCACATGCCGCGAAGGATCAGAAGCTTTGGTTGCGGCAGCTGCTGGTGACCCAGGCTCAAGCTTGTGCCCAAAGACAAAGTTGGCGTCTCTGCGCCAAGTTGATGCAGGCTGTCAAGGGCGTCTTGTGGGAGGGAAAGAGAACCTGTCAGATTTTTCCGTATCAGATCTTGTGTCATGAAGATGTCAGGGATGTTTCTTTGCCAAATCTTCAATAGTCAGCTGTTGTTTTATCCAGTCAGGTTTTGCCCGATCATTCCCTTTCAGATTTGGCGTTTCAGCTGCGGCCAAAATCTTTGGTCACTCCAAGTGCTGCAAGGCGACAGCTGAGCTTCTGCCTTTTGGAGAGGACAAAGCAGCTCAGTGTGCTGCTGCTGCGCAGGTCTGGGCTGCACATTACACAGGAAACTGACAGATTTTGACAGACGAATGGATGCACAATACCGCCCAACAGCAATTTTGTGCAGCGTAGCTTTTGGACCATCCAAATCTAAGTTTTCAGACTTGCAGTACATCATAGGTCATAGGCATTCAGCCGTTCCTACTCAGCCGGATCATTGCCCAGTGCTAGGCACTTCTGCGTGCAGAGCCGCAACGCCAGAATGGCGAGACTGCGAGCAGCTTGTGCGAGGAGGCCTTGGATTGGATTCGCAGAGGCGGGCACACCTCAAACAGACAAGGCATGCTGTCAGCACTGTACATTTGTGTCGATGTGCGGAACGGAACCGATGATCAAATTTCATCACACTTTCTGAGATGCTTTAAGCAAAACCATCCCTTTGCAACTTGACATCCCTAGCTAACATACCTAAGAAGTCGTTCCTCATGTTCTCTGTTGTTTTCCTTTCCAGCAGGCCTTGCTGCTTTGGAAATTGGAAGTGCCACAGCTGTGGAGAAGCAACTCAGAGACCTGGAAGCTGAAGCTGCAGGCTAGTGGGAAAGTGTGGCAGATTGGTGGTGAGTCCCAGAAGTGGTTTTTCAAATGAAGGAATCAAACATATATAGTCACTTTTTTCCATGTGTTTTCCAGCTAGACTTTCAAGCACATCTCTGCATGTTGATGGTGCATGTGGGAATGTTCATGCTGCATCCTGCATGCTGCATGCTCCATTTGATTATGGAAAGCCTTTGAGCCCGACCTGATTCCTTCCAGAAAATGTTTGATAGATACATAATTGATAATGCGCAGCAGGAAGAATGAAGTCACCAGCAAAACAGCAGCGGCAGGTCGATTGGGTCAAGTTGTTTCATCCTTAAAATGTGCTTGGGCCGGTGCCCTAAAATCTTGACATTTTCGATTTTGCGTGGCTTTGCAACATTTTCCAACATTTACTGTACTACCGCCAAGATCATTTCCTGCTACCTCATTTCCAGAATCAGTACCACAACAACTGCAATGGACAAAACACGATATGACAAAATGAGAGTCTGCAAGACTCTTCGCCAAGGCTGCTTTGGAGGCCCACCCGCAGGTGACCATTCAGATTTTGCAAGGCCACCAGTTTGACGTTGCCAAGGTGCGCCAAATGATCCACAGAGGGATGACCTGGGGCCTGGGTCCGGGATGGTCTTGGAGGCTCCAGCTGCTGGCCGTGAATGTCTCCGTTTGCTGCTGCTACATTGCCATTTTGCTGAAGCCCTGCAGGTGCTGTGTGAGGGATTTGATGTTGGATTGTGTTTCGATTCATCCGTTAAAGGCAATCAGGTGCGTTGAAATGGAGGAAAGATGGACCCTACTTCCAACGCTGCAGGAAGTCCAAAGGCTGCAAGAGATGCAGACAGAGGTGGAGGGATGGGTGGTGGCTTTGGAGCTGGAAAGTCTTGCCACAGTGGCAAACAGAGAGCTGGGCATGGTGGAAGAGGGGTGGAACAGCTGACACGTTGAAAGGAAAAGACATTGAGTCCTAGGTCTTCATCCAACAGTCTTATTGTAAGGTATGAGATTCGATCCTGTATTTCATTGGCCCTAAGGGGTCTCATTTCATCAAACTACCTGTTTTGATGCTGAAGTGTTGGAGGTTGTCAGGAAGCTGTTGAGTTGCCCTCCTTGAGTTGAGATTTTGCAGGTTCCCAACTTGGAGTCCCTGTGGCTGGCCGCCACTGTGTGGAATGCAGGTGCCCCATGCCCATTGGACTCCATTGCCCAGATGCGACCTTTCAGTTTTAGACATGTGATTAAGAATGTATGCAAAACCGTGACATTTTCAACTTTTTTGGCCATTGATATAAGTGCTTCAGTCATTGAATCATTGCCACCCTGCGTAGTTTCTCGAGTACAAGTCAAGCTGCTGGCTGAGCCTCCGTTGTGTCCTTCACTTGCAGGAGCCAAGCTTCTGGACACAGGACGGTGGGGACAATTTGCTGACCACAGACTAGTTGAAAACTGATAAGCAGGAGATAAGATCAATTCGAGATCGGCATTCTCTCCCACCATTAAACGTGGAGGCTCCCATTGGGATATATCTACTTTTCATTACTTTTCTACAGGGGATGCAAGGGGACGGTGGGTCTCAAGGCTTTTCCAATCAGTAGAGGACTCTTGGTGATACTCCTGCTGAGGAGATCATTCGTGCGGCCGCCAATTCCTACAGAAGGCCCTGGATGATGCGATTTTAGTGTATTCATCTGGAGTCCGTTCAAGACTGTTGCGCAAGCGTGGCCACCATCCCACAAACGAATGAGAAGATCAATTGGTTCACTGTACTGCAACGCCCAGCAGATCCACTAGAATCACTAGAAAGAGAGGTCTGCCATTTGGTCTTCGGATGAACAAACGTGTTGACAGCAACCGATTGGACCACAAACGCTTTCATCAAATTGCAATCCCAGCTGCTTTGCACCTTTTGGCTCTCATCCATGACAATTGATGTGCCAGGCAACGGCTTTGATTGAGGTGCAAGCTGTAGCGAACACTGGGATTGCAATCGATGGTCCAGTATTAAAGTACCACATCAGATTGAAGAGGTGGCAGATGCGCACAGTGGCATTCAGTTGTGGAACTGGTGACTAGCTGCCTAGCTGGTGCCATGATGTTGATGATGTCAGCAACGTCAGAATGAATTTCAGAATGAATCTCAGAATGAATATATATATATATATTATATATAATATAATATAATATGTATATATAATATATATATATATATAATATATATATATATGTATATATATATAATAGAATATATATATAACCTATAATATATAATATGTATATATATATGTATATGTGGCAATATGTAGCTAATGTAGCTTTCATTGGACAGATCCATGCCGGGTCTGTGGCAGGCTTCCAGCACTGCAGAGATGAAATCGATGCAGCAGGTGCAACACCACTGGGTCTTCCTGCAACAATCCTTAACGCCTGAACTTTCCTGGTGGTCATCATACCGGAACCCGGTATGAAATCATGTTGTGTTGCGGGAAAGTTTCAATATTGGTCACATTTGAGAATATTCACCCGGACATACCCGGACGACTTTATGGATACTTGGATATCCTTTACCTATTTATATAGTCTTTGTATGTCTTTGTCATTCATTTTCTCATCAGCGGGAAATCGAATTTGAAGTCATTCCCTTCAGGAGATGCGCTTGCAGCTGATGGCCTTGGCTTGAAGGTGGTGCTGTGGGTTTGGCCACCACCCTAGTGATTCGAGCACTAGTTCTGGTGCTCATCGAATTCGTGCAGAGACGCAATTTGCGATGCGCTTCATGTCAGCGCGGCCTCAGATCTGATGCGTCACATTGGGTCCAAATGAGGAGATGAAGACGAACGAACTTTCTTATCATCCAGTCACTGTATGTGAAATTCAGACACTCCATTGCTTCGCTAGTAATTTCCGGTGCCAATAGTGTGACCATTACCAAATATCAGAAGTGATAGCAATGATTCGTTCAGTTCAAACCGCTTCTCCAAATATCAGAAGTGGTGTCACGGGACTGTGGCACCGTGGCAGCCGCTGTGAATTCTGTCTTTGGCCATGTAGAAAGTTGCTGCATGTTGGGCCCTGTCCCAGAGCTTTAACATTGAAGAAACATCCAGGGAACCACGTTGGTTTGGACAAAAGAGGTGTCAGATGGGAAGAGCATGCTTGGCCTTGAGTAAGTCTTCTGGGACAAGCATGCGAGGGTACTGATTGTTTTGAACAAGTCAAAGCAAGAATAGGTGGCTTGGGTCAAATCTGGTTGCTTTCTGTCAGAGATGAAAGTCTTCCTGAAAGCATGCATGGTTTTCCTGCACAATTCACCAGAATTACATCTATTTTTTTTGAACTTACGGTGCAAGGAAAGTTCGCTATAAACATTCTGCTCCAAGCCCTGCGAGAGTCACCTGGCCAGGTTGGAATGCCCGGTACCTGCGCGTTATTGAGGCAAATAGCAGCTTGCGGGTGCTCGCTTTTGACCCGACCGCAAACTCTACGTTGACACGTCATTTTCATTTTCCTGAGTTCAGATGACATAGCACCTATCTTCTTTTGCGCAAGAAGGAGCCAGAACGTCAAACCACACTAAACCTCCCTCTTAGTTTCTGTTTGCCTTAGTTCTTTCAGCTTCTCTCAGTAGCAAACACTGAGAGTATTTTGCTCTCAACCTTTGGACAGACCACTTTGGCTTTTCAGCCCTTTTCAGCGATGGCCTGAGGAGCCCTTGGCGCGCCTCAGCAAGGAGAGCTCGGAGCAACTACCGAGGCTCTTAGCGACGCTGATGCGCTGGGAATCTCAGGAGGTTTCTGCCAAGCATGGGCCCATCCCGGCCCATTGCGCGCTGAAATCCTACAACTTGATCAACTTGCTGGATTTTGATGTTTTTTTTTGGCATTCATTGTGGACATGCCTAAATTTTGTTTGCCCAATCTCCTGACTTCTCATAGTATTGCTTTCGAGTTTTTGACGATACGTGCCCAGTGGCAACCGCTCAGTGTGATACTGTTCACAAAAGGTTCCTTGCGCCGCATCCACAGCAGCTCACAGCTACGGGAGTGTGGGCCTCGTTGGTTTTGTCGCTATGCTACAGGAATTGAGGAGCAGACCTCCCAGCCGAACTCAGACAATATTTGCAGATTGACAGCAGTCCAATCATTCGACAACTGTCCAATCATTTGACAGCTGTGCAATCATAATGTCCTATATTGTCATATCATGTCACATTGTTGGTAAAATGAGAGGCCAAACCCTTGCCCTGCTGCTCTTGGCTCAAGCAATTTTTGGCTGTCTCAAAGTGTTGTGGTCCCCCGCCACTCCCCCGACCGGTCCACTTACCCAAGCGAATTCACGAGTGCCAAGCCAAGTCCGATGGAGTGGTGAGGGCGTTGGTGGGGGGTGGGAGGCAAGGCTTACCTTCATCACAGGTGGCGAATTAAGTCATTAACAGATTCGCTGGGGATGGATGACACAAAGCCATGCACACATCCAAAGAGGGATCATTTACAGGTGCGCGATGGCGGATGCACCAGAGATGGAGGGACCGTACCTTGGTGCATTCTGGCCATGAATCCATTTTGCACACAAATGGCAGGTTCCCTGCCATTGAAATATTTGAAATATACATACTGAATTGGTGTTTGGGTGGCATTCGTATAGTACATTTTGGATTCAATCGAGCCGTGTCTTTCTTTCTGATGTCGAGTGTTCTGTGGATCCGCGGGTCATCGCCAAGGAACCGCTTGCCGGGTGGTGGCCCTTCCGGAAAGGGACCCTTGGTCCGCGCTGTTCGAGCAAAGCAGCCAGATCTCAAGAAGGTAGGAGCTTGGGACGTCAGGGTTTCTCAAAGATTGGGAATGGCAAGTTGGAGTTGAATCCAGGATTGATTGGGTCGGACTCTAAATCCTCGACATTCCTCGACCAATTCTGCTAGTTCGATGATTCTCGATATACTGGCCTGTTTGGGAACGTTTTTATCAGACTCTACCATGGCCAGAGGTCGCAAATTATTGGCTGAATCGTTTCGACGCAGAGAAGTACAGCGCACAAGCCGAGCTCATCGAACTTGTGATGGCCGGGAAGCTTGTGTGGTGCAGAAATTTGATTCGGTATAGTGTGATGAGTGATGGTGTAGATTTGTCATGGATCCTCTGACTCACGCAACCCATGGGCTGTGACTACCTTGGCTGTTAGGCGGTAGCAGATGTGCCATCGCAGACAACTGTGGCCAAGGAGGATATGAAGGCCTTTGCGGGATTTTTTGACTGCTTCATAATGACGTAGTAGGTTGACCAATGGTAGTGTATCAAATAAAAGGCATGTAAGACCCTGAGACTTGGACTGCGATTGGCCTCCACAAGGAGAAAACATGCAATTCCCAGGTTTCCTTCCAGAAAAAGGTACCAGCCTCGGGATGCTAGAGCCATGTGGCCATGCGGATAGGATCAAGCTCCTTCCTCTGTGGTGAACGAGCTCACCTCGGCCTTGGCTCTGGAAGCATCAGAGAAAGGTGGGAAACTGAGAGCCTGGAGCAAGCGACTGGGGAGCAAAGCCTACCCCGGGCTATCATACGACCAGCTGAACTGGAGGCGGTGACTTCACCCAGCACTGGCTGGTGTCCCGTGACAAGGGCGCCACCAGGCACAGGCTGATGTTTGGTATGACTCAGTATGACGATGCTTCAGAGACAGAGCGCTGTGTATCAGATTGGGTATATCAAGAATGTTTCAGGCGGACTCTGTTTGTTGTCAAATGTTGGAGAAGTTCCTAGCTCTTCGAAAAGAATTGACAACTGAGCATTGGACAGTTCCATTTGGCTTTCCATTTTGGAACATGCATTGAAAACGCCTGCAGATGAATTAGACAAGACCTGTCCCTGCAGGACACGAGAAAATTATCCCGCCGTTTGGCGTGAGCTAGCTTCGGCACCTTCTCCTGAAACCCTTCTTAAGGATGTCTTGCCCCGCTTGCGAGCAGCTCGCCTTGCAAACCGATTGATTCTATCCTGTGGCATCTGGGGCTCTTTGAGGTTTGAACGCCACTTTGGAAATGTCTCAGATGTTCCTGCAGGGCTCGATCAAGACTGTTGAAGTTTGGGCTGACCTATGGGCCGAAAGCTGTAACCTTTTTTGCACTCATACCGTCTATAAGATATCATAAGATTGCATTTATATATACTTATAGCTTCACGTAGCTTTCAAATGATTCCGACACAGTGCGGCTAAGTTTTGACCTAGCTGTGGCTTGGATCAGTCGAACATGAGACCCCAGGCATGGACACTGGCCTTGGCAGAGTGTCAGGGATCCCAAGAGTTTCGCCTTGGGCAGTTGACGGAAGATTCCATGTTCTCTTTGGGTCAACGAACAAAATACTCTACAATGCTGAACAAAGCAGACATGTTTGATGAGCAGACGACCAAAATCAAAGATAAGTCTGCTCGTTCCACTGCTTGGTTGATAAGAAGTAGAAGCAAGTAGAGCAACAAGGATTGAGGATCATTCTCATGCAGTCAATCAGCTGTTTCCTTTTCATTCTGCAACAAGGTCGTTTCCGCAGCATCCGCCACTGTGCTACTGTGGCGGGGCTGGGACTGGTGGACGGCTTGCAACAGCAGTACCTTGGCGGTGAATATCTGCCATGTAAACAACTTGGCATTGCGGCAGATCTCAATGGATCTCAATGGTTGTGGCGGGGCGGTGGCTATCGAATGCACATCCTCCAAGGTGCAACGAGATCCAGGGCTTTTGTGACACCGCAGAACGACGTTTGGCCGAGACAGAGGTGCCAAGTGGGCCAAGTTTTGCGACCGGTTGATTGGCGAAGCATGGCGAGGCAAGAAACACAAATACACTACATTAGTCCATCTTTGTGAAGCGAAGGCTGTCCTATTTTTTTCACACAACTGGAAACAACTTGAATATCTGATGAAGTAAAAGCAGTTGTCAATATGTGATTTCACGGCCAAACCCCTAATTTCACAGAAGTTGACCTGCCAGAATTGCCCAATGCTGGTGATCCTGCAAAGCCGGACTCTGCTTCGTGATGACGACGACGATGACGATGATGATGATGTTTATTTTATCCTTCTAACTTTTATCATTAAGACGATGCATGACCTGTCCTCAGGTGGATACGACGCGAGCACAAATTTCAAAAGAATTGAAGCGCCAAAGGTGGGAATTCAATTTCCGCAGCACGGCGATGAGTTGGTGTTTCTCACATGGTCTTCGATCAAAACATACCTACCCAAAAGATACTTTGCTCAACAAACCGTTTGTTGAAAGATTGGTAGAGTGTCATAGCACAAGTACAGTTGAGGAGTGTTGAGAAGAGCACAATGGAGATCAGCATTGACTGCAGATCTCCTGCTGCTAACCATATTGCCTTCCGCGAGCAGGCAGCTGCTGAAGAATCTGCTGGATGCACGAGATAGCTGGGTGCTCAAGGAAACATCGAGCCTCAACACGACTTGTGTCAAGCAGACACAAGATGAAACCGGCACTCCCGGTCATCTGCCTTCCAGTCCTGAATGTGTTGAGGAATGATTTTGATCCTAAAATGCCTTTTCATGAATCTGGGTCGCGGCCATGTGAAAACTGTAAAACTGCTCCTTGTGCGAACAGAATACATAGAATTATGATTATATGTATATATACATATATATATATATATATACATAATATATATATATATATATATTTGCTGTGATTTCAAGTATCCCTGATCCAAATCATTCTTCTGATCTCATGCTTTCTTCTTAAACTTTCTAGAGATAGCAAGCAGAAAGATTGAGAACTCCGGTGGTGCACTGGCGCCCATGTTTGGCTCCGAGTCTACCGAGGTTTTGCTGCCACTCTCTTGAGCCGTCGGTGCAAGGTGGTGCCTGTGATCTGGGCTTGCTGAGGCATTAGTACTTTGATGGCTTGATTTAGCTGCATGGGAGACTAATGTACACTTAATGATCTGAATGTGTGTTGTCACTTTTTTTATTCCCCAGAGGAAGAAGCACCCCCAGCCACCATAAGTGCACACCACGGAGGCAAATAATTATTTGTTGGGGTTTCAAACTCATCACATCAACGCAGTGGAGAGCAAGACGCATTAGTACTATCCATGTTTGTAGGTCTTCTGAACCACCAGATTCACCAGTTTCTGTTCTTGGGAGGATGTCGATGCCGACATTCGTTACAGCTGCATTGAAGCGCTGAATCGCTGGGCACGGCTACGCGGCGAGGTGCGATCCATGGATGGAAGGGACTGTCTTAGTGGCCAACCTCCACCAGTGGATTGTACTGACATTCCAAGGGTCGGGTTTTTCAGCCACCTCACCTACTCTATCCCAGTTGGATTCTATTTCTTCATGTGGATTCTTGATGATTTGGTTGGTATGATTGGTTCCCTTCCCAATGAGCTCTGAGTCAAGAAACTCATGCAGGTTGATGTTCTCGATCCGTGGCAAACTGCAGCGCTGCCAATGTTTGTCACCTGCCTCGCAGGCATCGTGGAAACAGTACCTGCACTTTGCAATAAATGACGACGAAGCCAAGGTGTGGCTTACAGGGAAGCTCTTGAAGGATGGTCATTGGACGGTCATTTCCTGTTGCCATTCTCCTTGTAGACTTCAGGGGTGACTCATCCCAGGGCTATTGTTGTCCGACTTGCAAACAGACTGGCCCTTCCACACCATTTGCCTGGTGACTAAATTTGTCTAACGTCTAACGGATCATTCCTATCCGCGTGTGTTTTCAACATGCCCATTGCTTTCAAAAACAAGGCGTTGAACTTGAATTCCAAAGTCTCAGTATGTCTCATTAACATATTGTGAATGGCCATCCACTAGACATGATTGAGGCCTTTGCTGCCTGGATTCAACAAGCGAGGTACGGACTGCAGCTTTGCTCGCCCTGCAGCCATTGTTCCGAAGTGATGATGGTCCGCTGAGTGCAGAGGCATGGCCAGCCGATTGATTGTCGCGATCATGGATGATGTGGGTTGGTCTGAAAACATGGTACCCCTAAATCCACGAGACAATAATAAATTAAATACATTGACATTATAATACATTATATAAATATATTATGTATCTATATATTATATTATACTATATTATTGTAGGGCTTCGCACACCGGCGATGCCGCAAGGGTTGTGGCTGTTCTTCTTGTTGTTGTTGTTGTTGTTGTTGTTGTTGTTGTTGTTGTTGTTGTTGTTGTGTGTTGTTGTGTGTTGTTGTGTGTTGTTGTGTGTTGTTGTGTGTTGTTGTGTGTTGTTGTGTGTTGTTGTGTGTGTTGTTGTGTGCTGTTGTGTGTGTTGTTGTGTGCTGTTGTGTGTTGTTGTGTGTAGCTGTTGCTGTTGTTGTTGTTGCTGCTGTGTTGTGATGTGATGTGATATGATGTGGTGTATTGTGATGTATTGTGTAAAGAGGAAGTAGTTTGGAGGAAGTAGTTTGGAGGAAGTAGTTTGGAGGAAGTAGTCTGGAGAGGAAGTAGTCTGGAGAGGAAGGTTAACGTAAAACCCGAGGAAGTTTTCCCAAAAAAGTGAAGTAGTTTGTTTCCAAAAACAAAGTAGTTTGGAGTTTGTTTAACGTAAAACCCGAGGAAGTTTCAAGGAAACTTCCTCCAAACTACCTTATCCAAATGCCCCAGAGTGCGCAGTGAATCTGACTACTAGTTACTTTTTTTTCCCTTTTAGTTAGATTCTGTTCGCTGAAAACTAACCTTCTCTGTTCGCACGAACATCTAACTATTAGTTAGATTCTTGTCTAAAAGATAAGATGTTAAACATTTAACTATTAGTTACATTTTTGTCTAACCTCGTCTATTGGGTAGATTATGCTAAATCAGGAGTCGATTCCGCGAAACCTTGTTGCAGCGAACGATTTCAGAGTTCACTTCCCAACTTATGGAGGATTAATCTCAGGCTTGGCTTTTCTGCAATCAATCAGAGATCGCTTCAGCAGAGGTCGTCATTCCTTCGAAGCGAATGCAGGGTGTCTCACATGTTTTCTTTGCAGGTTCCATGTTTCCTGATCAATGCTTTAGATTTTGTTCTGGAAAACATGCATGTTGGCAGTCACGGCGGGCAGTTTGCAAAGATGCTTTGATCCGCCTGACTTCCCCCTTGGCTCTCTGGAGTTTGTGGTGATCTTCCGGGATCTGAAACAGTTTGGAAGCAGAGATTAAGGTGACATTCCAAGCAAATGTGAGAGACCTGGAAGCGGGTTGCATGTAGCAGCGAAGAGTCTCAGGAAGGAGGCATCATGCAGAGTAGGGACATAGAGATGCAAGGAGGAAGCCGGAGCAGCAAGTCAGGCCCATGGCTGGGCGCGAACGGCGATCAGTCCAAGTGCATGGTTGCCGCGTGTGGTGGCGCGAGCAAGATGGGTGGGATTCGTCGACGGTCCAGCAGTAGCTGTTAGCGCTTCGTCGTACCAAGGTGCCGTTGATGGGTTGGGATGGCCGGTGCCATGATTGCAAAATATGGTATGTCAAGCGCAGTTTGGCGGATGGAAGTTTTGGTGCCAAATTTCCGAGGTACGGACCGCTGTCCAGGTGGAGTGGTGTCATGAGTATCATCACCATCATCATCCGCATCATAGTGATCATCATGATCATCATCACTATCATCATGATCATCATGATCATCATCATCATCATCATCATCATCATCATCAGCATGATCATCGTCATCATCATCGTCGTCATCATCATCATCATCATCAGCAGCAGCAGCAGCAGCAGCAGCATCATGATCATCAGCGACAGTAGCATCACTAGCATCATGATCAGCAAAGCAGCATGGCATCAGGATGTCAACAATAGAGTGCGTGAAACCCGGGTGGATACTCTGGTCCCCTGGCGTGCGCGAGGGCGGGTGCGTTTGGTAGTGGTTGGTAAGCTCGAAGAATGCCTAGGTGAGATGGACCAAAGCGGCGTGGAAGGCAGCGGTGGGAAGAAGGAAGACCGGCGCCGATCTGTGGCGGATAGGGCTGCCCAAGGGCTCGACCAAGCTGCCAGATTCGGAGTTTGCTGCTGCAATGAGGGATCGGACAGGCGAGAGCTGCAGTTTACAGGCGGTGCCGCAGCAGACGGAAGGGTTGGACATCCGAGGATGACAGGTGTAGGGACATGGGTGGTGGTGGCAGAAATTTAGTGTGCAAACTTCCGAGTTGGGGACAAATGTCCAAGGGCAGAAAGCAGCGTGACACTTGCGCGGAAAGCAGTATTTGCGTGTGGGAGTAGGGTCGTGCAAGCCAGGATTGCAGTAGGTTGCAAGGAAAAATTTGGGCGCAGAAGCTGTAGACAAGGTAGCTGAGATCCAGCTGAGAGCAGAAGCAGCGGAGAAAAGAGCCTGTTCAGGGAAGAAGTAGCTGGAAGAAAAGCCTGCATTGTGAAGACAGAGTGGAGAAAGATGTAGCAGGAGCGCATTACGCCATCCATCCACGGACTCATCCAGCAATCCGTGCGCGTAGCTTGCTTTGTCGTGGACGCAGCGCGCAAGTGCAGCGCTTCATTGCTGCTGCATAGCAACGGCTGTGGCGCACCGGCCAGTGACCTTTAAGAGTCTGTGTAGTTCCGCTCCGACATCGGCGGGGCAGCTGACCTAGGTGACAGGATTTGGGATGACGGGCTGCTGGACTTCCGGGCTGTCGTGCTTGATGTTGCAGTGACGCAGTAAGATGAAACAGATGTGAGGGCAGAGGAGCATGGCAAGCCGTTTTGCGGAGATGGTAGCAATTGATTTGAGGGGGGCGCTGCTCAGGCGTTTGCTGTGGTCTTGGTGTCCTATGTCATTTTGCGGCACTGTGGGTTGGCGGATGCAGCAGAGCTTTCCCAGCGGGTGTCACAGCTAGCTCCTTTCAACCCAAAGCGCTTGAAGCGAGCGGCGAGGGTCAAAAGCAGCCCTTTGGCCTTGGCATGTCATGCAGATGCTGTTCGAGCAGAAGCCTGGAGGCAGGAGAACGGGCACATGCTCGGAACTCGCGTGCCTGGGCTGCATAGAATGTTGTGCAGGGTTTGTAACGTACATGCCAGAGGAAAGGCACAGTGTGGACATTGGATTGTGAGGTTTATTGTGGAGACTGTGTGTGAACAAATTGGTTGCAGGCTGTGTGGACATCAGTGTATCCGAACGTAGGGTGTATACGTGGCAGCACGTGCAGTGTGCGGCAGATTGGGGCATTGTGTGCAGGTGTCCTTTGCCAGCCTGGTGGCCATGCTGCAGCTGCATCAAGTTGGGTTGCCGCCAGCACCAGGCTACATGTACATTATGGGGCTTCCGCCCCATCTGCGTGGCCTGGCGGTACTGCTCCATGCCCGTTGGAGGGGGCAAGAGGTAGAGGCGAGGCTGCTGGAGTTGCGTCGGTATTGTGGCTTGAAAGTATTGTAGTGTTATGGTTTTGTGGGAAAATGCTGACGGTTGAATTCTTGAAATTGTGAGTTTTCAGACGCGTGGTCGTGACATGGTGTGGCTCGTAGTTCTGCAGTTTCCACTGCAATACAGCGATTGGTATGTAGACTGTCCACGTCTCTTGTTCCTGCTTATCGGGTTTTCTCTTTGGCCCCTTGTTGCTAGTAATTCCTCCTCTAACGTGCTCCCTCTGCTGTCGGTAGGGGCCGGCGGATGTTATATTATATTATAGTTTACGATGCCAAATTATATTAAAATATTTTAATATATCATATCATATCATATCATATTATATTATATTATATTATATTATATTATATTGTATTATATTGTATTGTATTATATTATATTGTTTTATATTATATTATATTATCTTACATTACATTATATTATATTATAGTGTATTATATTATATTATATTTCATTATATCATATTATACTATATTATATTTTTTTATTATACCAGACTATATTATTTTACACGCTACTATATTGTATTTCATTATATTATACCATACTCTATTGCATTAGATTATACTCTATTATATTATATTATATTATGTTATATTAGATTATACTCTATTCTATTATATGATATGATATTATATTATATTATACTATATAATATTATATTATATTATATGATATCACATATTGTATTATATTATATTATATTATATTAAATTATATTAAATTATATTAAATTACATTGTATTATATTGTATTATGTTATATTATATTATATCATATTATGTTATATTATGTTATATTATGTAATATTATATTATATTATATTGTATTATATTATATTATATTATATTTTGTATTATATTATATTATATTATATTATATTATATTATATCATATTATAATATATTTTATCATATTCCCATTAAGATTGCAATTTTCGGGGTTTACCTTATTTTGAGACACACTCACGTTGGATGATGTTGGAGGGCCAGTGTACTTCACTTGAGAGGGCCAGTTGCACATCCTTCAGGTGAAATCCGTGGCTGAAGACCTTCGCAGCCAAACTGCAATGGGCAAACACATGGGCAATCAGTTTTAATGCCATTCTGGGCCATTCTCATGTATTTGCCCAGAATTTCAGTGGCAAGTTTGGACTCTCAAGCTCAAGTCCTCTTCCGATTATATCATATATCATAATTCAATATTTTCCATTGATTACTCGATTCTTACCCAAAAAAAGTGATGATGTACCATGATGTATTGGCATGGTACCAGATCATACTCCCAAGTGATGAGGACCCCGGATTTTGGACCGTTGCCATGACATCGATGCCACGGTGAGCGCTGCTGCGGTGCGTTGCGCCTGCGACTTGGCCAAGGCGGAGGTGCTCAAGGAGGCGCCAGCCCAACAGCTGGGTGGAAGATTTCATTTGTTGCAAACCATGTACAGATAGATAAGTATAGAATATACATATACAGTTAGATGAGGTAGATGTATTATACAGGTATACTATGTAACATACTATGTATATATATATATATTATATAAATACACCCACATATTACGAACATACTATACATATTGTGTATGTATATTCATTTTCGTATCATTCTCATCAGGTACATGTCCCCCGAAGCGATTGTTTTATCCCTGGTACTTCATGAACAAATTCACCCACAGCGGGGTTTCCACTTGATGGCCATGTGAGTGCCTTACCATCCACACCATCCACCTTGGCAATGTCCAATTCATCCAATTCACTGGAAAGTTTTGTTTGTCCTTGGGTCAGGAGGACTACGACCGCATCATCGACCTTGTTTGGGACCCAGAGGCACTACGCCGTGACGCAGCCTGCATCTTTGTGAGCCGCTTTACTCTGCAGGAGGACGGGGCAGCCAGTAGTATTTGAGACTGTACAAGAAAGTCTTCTGAATCCCTGACTTGGTATGCTAAATAACTACTCTTAATGCAGAAAATGCTGATAAACCACTGGATCTTGGGCGAATCTCATTTTCAGACACACCCTTTTAGACCTGGTGGTTCCTGTATCTACACCGACTAGATGGTATTTTCTTACATTTTTCTGTCAGCACTCTTTGGAAATTTGTCAAAGCTTGGCTGCTTGTTTTGCTTGAAAGGATTTTAATTTCGAGATACTAGCATCTGATTCCTGGCTGCAGGATATCATTGACCTGCCAAACGGAACAGCTGCCGGCTCAGCTGCCAAAAGGCCAGTGGGGACAACCATTTGCAACTTGAAGCGTGATCATTACCAGTTGGAAGCTTTCTCAGCTGGACTTTGCATTGTTTTTAAACAACACATTGTCATCTTGATACGAATCCAGTGACTTCTCAGGAGCAAACTCTGGCATTCCTTGGCTCCCTTTCTCATCGCACAGGCATTTGCAGATGCTGCTGGATTTCCTGGTCGAATTTGCCAAGCCCCACTTCGAACTGACTGAGCGGCTCGTTGCCGCACTCTGGCGCAAGGCCAGCTGCTCTGCGGGGTGGATGGAGAGTGAATGCACGATAAAGTCCGAAACTCTGACAGGCAGACCTTTTTGAAACCAAGATGTTGTAATGAGTAATGCAGGAATATTAATACTGTATAATACTGTATACCAGTAGTACCCGCACGAGGCGGGGCGGAAGTTGCCTTTTGGATATACTATAAGACCTTTTTCATCTATAGAACTTGCTTGCACCGTGC